>OZJO01000219.1:0-37851 GCA_900406225.1 Acrobeloides nanus
TAGATCTTCAACTTTCCCATCCCCAACCGCGAAAAGTTACAGCCCTCAAACTAGGCAATATCGCTTAAAATTTTTTTCTATAGAATTTGGAGTAAAGTGTGGAAAAAATCACACCAAAATTGCATAAAAACGGTGCGCCTCTACTCTGGACACGGGATGCATAAGTACCAAAAAATTCACCTTGCAATTGCGTATTCCAACGCATTTGACGCATAGTTAGACATATATGCGTAATATGACGCCCACTCGACAAATATTGGGACTTCAAATTGGATGCCATCAATACTGTTCAAGGAGTAAGAAATCTAACGGTATAGAATGGAGTGTTTAGTAGAACATAGACCAGTGGAATGGCGAATAGCACCAGAGGGACCGAGGAAGAGCCACCAGAACGAGAAGATGAAGGTTGCGCTGAAGTCTAAAAAGGGAAGTGAAAAATCGAAAGAGTAAATCTACCGATGTGGAACCCATTTCAATAGAGCTTGTTTGAGGATTACTTGAACCTGAAGTATAAAATTTTATATGGGTTAAAAAAAATAGTTACCTTTAAGGAATTTTGTGCCACTAGAGAACTTGACTTTGAGCGCGATTATCACGTTGAGGAAAGTTACGCAAATCAACGGCAATAAATAATGGAATAAGTGCTCACTATTGTTGATAGGCCCTAGAGAAACGAAAGTGAATAAACTTTTGGAACTTATCAAAAGTTAAATTATTGAACTTTTAAAAGAAAAACGTTTGGAAGTAAAGGGATTAGGCTTATACTTATGTTTAGCTTCATGGTTTAGTGCCATTTTTTTTGCGCCACCCTGTATTATTGTGCATTATTGTATGTATATGTTAGGGTCAAAAACCAGTGACAATAAAGGTTTTATCCCGAAATTTTTTGTTTTTAGTAATCAGCCATATATGCCTGAACTTTTGGCATAAAAAATCATTTTCCGATCCCAAAAATCGATACATGGAGTCCCCCCTTTGATTTTAGCCGTTTTTAGTGGTTTTTGAGGGTTTTGGGCCCAGATCTCAGCGAAAACGGCCTATGGGCCGCTAATTTTAACGCAGAACCTCTTAAAAAATTTATTTAGGATTTTTGGCTAAGGAACCGGAGAAATCTGGGTTACACGCTTAGTGTCCTCTCCTTGTAAGTTTTTTCTATTTGATAAGTCCGACAGAAAGTCAGACAACGAAGAAATTTTTGCGTTTTCAATTTTGCGCTGTTGTAACTTTTTGCGCTTGCAATTTTGCTAGAGCCTGTTTTTACACATTTTAGACGATTTTTCTCAAAAAATGAACTTACACAGGGAAAATAGCCTAAACTGTGTAAAAACGAGACGAGATTGCCTAAAAAGCGCTACTTTTTTGAGCCCAAAAAAGAATGCTTTTGAGATAAAAACGACATTTTTGATTTCAAAATTTCAATTTTTGAGCCAAGAACGATATTTTTGAGCTTAGAGGTACTATTTTTTGAGCTCAAAAATTATAGTTTTGGGCATCAAACAGTACAATTTTGAGCTCAAAGAGTATGATTTTAGGCTTCAAAAAGCCGATCTTTTTCAGGTCAGAAATGCAATTTTTGAGTTCAAAAAAGGCGAATTTCACCTCAAAAATCCAACTTTTCAAGTCAAAAACACCAATTTTTAGTCTTAAAATCTCGATTTTTAAGCCAATTTTGGGCAAAAAATTGATTTTTCAGTTCAAAAATGGTCAATTCCGGGATCGTTCGCCCTTTCCTACCTGAGGTGATGAATTAAGCTTGGCAAAAGCGCTTTAAACTATGTTTTTCTAGGCATTTTGGCAGTAAAACTTGCGAAAAAANAAAAACACCAATTTTTAGTCTTAAAATCTCGATTTTTAAGCCAATTTTGGGCAAAAAATTGATTTTTCAGTTCAAAAATGGTCAATTCCGGGATCGTTCGCCCTTTCCTACCTGAGGTGATGAATTAAGCTTGGCAAAAGCGCTTTAAACTATGTTTTTCTAGGCATTTTGGCAGTAAAACTTGCGAAAAAATTTTTTATTCTTATTTTACCCTGAATGTGTTTTGTACGCGAACACATTGTGGTATTTGAACAGTTTCATCTAGTGATATTAGCGCGCTGCTTTCTGCATTTCGTTAAGCTTATGAATGCCAGAAGCAAATCCCAGAGGGCGATTGGCAAAACACAGACGGCAAATATCTTCCAGCGACTAAAACGCAAGCACTAAAAAATGTGATAAAAAATATCATTGTTTTGATATTAAAAATTCCTACCTGTCTATACTCTTGGGGGCACATAATCGCGATAAATCGTTCTAGCATAAGTGCAATAATGGTCAACGCGCTTACGTGCCGCGCAAACACACTAAAACCATCTTGCATTGCGCACACCGTAAAGCTAATTGACCGAAAGTTATAGAATTCTCCGAGATAGACAACCAAATAAAGTGAGTCAAAGGTGGCCTTTGTCATAATGTACACATCACGAAACTGAAAATGTGATTCGTTCTCTATAAAGTTCTAACATAGTGCGCTCCCATCTACGGGGGTAGATGAACGGTCGGTAATGGGGGGGCAAACCTTGAGAAAATTTCAAAAATTTGTCAAAAAATCGCAAAATTTTGAAAAAAACATCATTTTTATTAACANATGGGGGGGGCAAACCTTGAGAAAATTTCAAAAATTTGTCAAAAAATCGCAAAATTTTGAAAAAAACATCATTTTTATTAACAAAAAAACACCTATTTTGAGGTTATTTGCGAGGAAAAATTTTTATGTCCAAAGATTTCTAAGCTCATAGCTCTATGGGAGTACATTTTCAGAATTTGTGGTAATATAAAAAAATGCTTAGAATCACCCCTATTATCGATCTAGATTCTAAAACAAAAATTTGACAATCCAGGAAGGCTATTTGACTACTGGGTGGTTTCTTACAGAGAAAGTAAGTTTCAACTTATACTATGATTAGATTTGCCTTGCGAAACTCCGAGCGTGTCAGAATTGCTAACAGCAAAGCAATGTTTCCAATCAAGCCGATATAGGCTGTGGTTTGTAGATAATAGAGGCCAAAAACCATCGAGAATAATAAGCCAAGAACTATGAATATTAAAATTACGACAACGAAGGAAATCCATCGCAATCTCGAATGACTTCTCTTCGACTCTATAGAAGATTCTTGTTGCATTTAGCTTCTCGGAAGTAGTTTTTCTCGGGAGTACTATATTTCATGCAGATTTGAAACAAGGATAAAGTTACTTGATTTTTGTTCTTTTATATTTACACTTTTTTATGCACTCTTTAGTATTAATATTTAGTCAACACGATTATCTTGTTCGGCTATCTTTGATTTTATTTCCAGTTGCCGAAAAAGTAGAGTGTAAAATGCGTACAATCTTCGTGACATGCGTACTAGTGTTAGGCTTCAACATAGAAAAGAATACAAATGAGAATGACAACAAAAAAACATCGGTTATTTATTCCTCAACCTAATATATTAGCGGATATGAAAGGACTAGAAAAAAGATTGATGAAATTTGCCTATGCCTTTTCCGATTTTTTAGATATTGCCCACTTAAATTGAGACCAAAATTTTTTTTAGGTACCTTGACAACAAAAGTTGGCACTATTACTTTTTTCACGTTTTTGGTTTTTCACGCTTACTTTTTTTACTTTTCCGCTCGATACTTTTTCCCGAAAAATTAAATAAATTGTGCAAAAAGAAAAAGTATTATGCGGAAAAGTGAAAAAAGTAAGCGTGAAAATAAACGTGAAAAAAGTAATAGTGCCCAAAAGTTGAATATCTCAAAACAAGTCTCATTTCCCAGTTTTGATATGCAGCCGTATCTCCATTGACCCATGACCATTCTTCAATGTTTTTAAAGGCTGGTAGAAAGATGAGAACAGTTTGTTGAGGGTGCTAAGCCGTTTTTTAGTAAAAATTTGGGCAGTATAACTTTTCGTACAATTGGTTCGTACGAACTTTCGTACAGTACTTTTCGTACGAACCTTTCATACGAACTTTTCGTTTTCTGATATCACTAAAATCCATTTTGGTTTAAATTTTTTCGTGTCAATAAACGTTTTTACTGCAACGAAAAGTTCGTACAAAAGGTTCGTACGAAAAGTTCGTACGAACCACAATTGTAAGAAAAGTTGTACTGCCAAAATTTGCTAATTTTTGATCATTTTTTTGGCAATGTTTTCATCATTTTTTGCAATTTTTTAGCAAAACATCGCAACTTTTAAACGTTTTTCGCTTAAAAGCACCAATTTTTGTAAAAAATGTAATTTTTTAACAAACTTTGGCATTTTTGACTAAGTTCCTCCCCACTCGGGTCATCCATCGACCGGTCGTATCTCCCTCTTCTCCTACTGCCGACCTATGATCCAGATCAATGCTTAAGGAAATTTTTTAAAAACAACTAGACTATTAAGAAGTGATCTTGAGCAACTTTTCGAGAAAAAACTTTATAGCCTTGCAAAATAATGGGCTTAATTTTGGGTGTCATAATTTTGCTTGATGTCTATATTCAACACACTCACACAAACATATCCCTTGATGTCTATATCCAACACACCCACACAAACATTAAAGTTCTCTTCGAGAAATAAACAAAAACATGCTAATTATACCCAGACATGCCGTATCGTTTAATTATAAGATCGATATGCGGATTAAGGCTACTTGTGGCTAATTATGTATTGAATTTCAAAATGTGTCACAAACATGTTTTTAAGGACACATTTAAAAAGTACTTCTCATCCATTTTTTTCTCAAAATTTGTTTACATGAAAAATAATGGAGGGCATTTTTATTGTTATGAACATATTGTTTTTAACATGAAATCCTACAAAAATTGAAATAAGCAGCAAAATTTAAGCCTATAAATATGAATGAACATTAATTCGAAATCGTGATTAACTTCTTTTTTTTCTTTCTTTAATTAAAAATTGTTTTGAACAAGATTATGGTTTTGTACTTTTACTACATTTTCTGTTTTCCAATTTTTTATGAATACTTCCTTTTTGTTCAAAGATATAAGCAGACTTTAAATTTGTTTGGCAAATCTCTGTCCTAGAGAATTAGGAAATATCTATCAACCCATCTCATCATAAAACGAGCGGTTGTGTAACTTGTTTGGATTGAATTAGGGTGTTTATTTTTGTTTTTTGTTCCTCTAACATTTACGTCATTGGTGGTTGTTTAAAATTTTATGCCCGAATATTGAATCACTGTCAATGAATGGCGAAGTTTATGTTTGTAAAATCAAGTGATTCGTCATGACGATTGTTTTTACTCTATTTTTATGAACATTAATTTTTTGACTTTGATACATCCTTGTCCGTAGTAGTAGGATGTTTTTTGGGAAAGGCGTATCTAGGGTTTCATTCAGCCGCATTTTTCAATAAAAATTTTTGACCCAAATTTTTTAGCCCATTTTTTGGAAAACATTTTTACTACATGCCCATAATTCTTCAAGGAAATTTTTTTATAAAAAACTACCTTTCAGATTTTTTTATTTAAAGATCAAAAATTTTACGGCAACAATCCGAGCTATTACGTTGCTTTCTTTGTTTACATTTTTTGCAAAAGTTTTATTTAAAACTTATACTTCCTTGTTTTGCAAAGTTTATTAATATGCATCAAGGATGTCAAGATTCATTTAATATAAACGGTTTATTTTTGAATATAAATATGGAAGAGATTAATACGTAAATATTTTTAAATTTTTCAACAATATGTTTTTCATTGAAGTTTTACGTGTTTATATTTTTTTGGTTGTGAAGAATTCTTTTAATCTAAACACCTTGCCTAATGTGGTTGTGCGACATTTGCGACAGATCACTCGCGTACCAGACACCTGCTTCCAGAATTTTGCGTCCCGACANATGTTTTTCATTGAAGTTTTACGTGTTTATATTTTTTTGGTTGTGAAGAATTCTTTTAATCTAAACACCTTGCCTAATGTGGTTGTGCGACATTTGCGACAGATCACTCGCGTACCAGACACCTGCTTCCAGAATTTTGCGTCCCGACATTTCGACCCGGTATTTGCGGTTCGTAACTTGCGGCTTCGAAGCAGCGGCGTACGCAGAACTCTGGCGAGGGAGGGGGCAGTACCCAAAAAAAAATTTTTGACCCTCATTTTTGACGACCTTCTTTTTTTTGGTTGCCAAGCCCAAAAATTTTTGTCTAAAAATAGCTTTTTTGCTAAAAAAAACTCGAAAATTTTAAAAGCGTTTACGTTTTAAAGTGAAATCCTTTTTAAAGAACCAGTTCAGTAATTTATAATCATATGAAAAAATGACATATTCGGAAAGATCATGAAAAATGGAGCATTTTTTGTTTTAACCGCATGTTCTGAATCGTTGTAGTTTTCGAGATAATTGCGTTGGAAATTTTGAATTTGATACAAGATCTTCGTTTAATACACAAACTTTTTTGAATTTTTTTGCGGAAAAATCGATTTTTGCATCGATTTTTTCAATTTTCATAAAATGAACATTGTAGCAATTTTTTATAGCTAAATGAGACAAACAAAATGGCACCAAAATTATCCAATTTGAACATTGTTTTGGGTTATAGAAACGAAAATTATGATTCATGTTTTCGTTTCAATAACCCAAGACAATGTTCAAAATGGATAATTTTGGTGTCAGTTTGTTCGTATCATTTAGGTATAAAAAATTGCTACAATGTTCATTTTATGAAAATTTAAAAAATCGAGGCAAAAATAGATTTTTCCGCTAAAAATTCAAAAAAGTTTGTGTATTACAACGAAGAGCTTGTAACAAATTCAAAATTTCCAACGCAATTATCTCGAAAACTACAACGATTCAGAACATGCCGTAAAAACAAAAAATGTTCCATTTTTTATGATCTTTCCGAATATGTCATTTTTCATATGATTGTAAATTACTGAACTGATCCTTTAAGATCATGGGTTTATTACCATTAATTATAGCTTGTTTGCTTTAAAAAGTGGTCGAAAAAATATTTTTGTATAAAATTGTTATTCGTAAAAAACGTAATGTTTATTTTGTATATTTTTGTTCATTCATAGAAATATTTACGGAGGATTATTTTGTTTACGTACTCATCGGTATAAATTTGTTATGAATGTTATCTTTTTATGGGCTAAATAAATATTTTTAGAGTGACTACTACTTATTTCATTAACATGTCAAGAGTTTTGATGCCCCAACATAAAAAATTCCAGAAAAATATTAGATCGACTAAAAACTATTCTCAACAAAATGTATTCGACCATCTTGAGCCGATTGAAGAAGAGGAATCTTCTAAGTCAAATATCGAAAATTCTTCAACAAATATAAATTCCGAAGAGCCTTTAGGAAATGTAACAATTGAACAAATATTTTTCAAAGAAAACCCTTTCCGAGTTTGCGGTTATATGAAGGTATAATTTTGTTTCAAAAATATTTGTAAATTAAAATTTTTTAGGTCACCGACATGAATATGGCACTAAATGTACAAATGTCAATGCAATTTACCGGCAACTTTTGGCAAAGTTTTGTTGAATCGCCTATAATTTGCCGCCCGAAATATGACAATGTTATTGAATTCGACGTAGAAATTCCCGAAATAATGTTTCAAGTAAATCTAATTTATAACAAATTTAATAATAAAAGATTATTTCAGACGAGCAATATGGATTTCCGGGTGTGCTCAAAAGTATTGAACTCTTAACCATTTTTTTCATTTTTCCATGTTGTAAATATTGTTTTAAAAATAAACAATTAAATTTAATTAAATTTACAAATCTGTAACCTCTAGATTCTCTGTTGCTTCTGAGAATCTACTAGCCGTTAAGTAGGCATTTTGGGAAGTATCTCTAAACTTTTAATTCTCTCGGTTTTATATTTCACAACAAATTATTGCATAAAGAATCTATGAGTCATATTAACATTTTATTTACTACAACATATATGGATAGGAACCTTTTTCACTTCAGGATGCATCAACACCAACACAGCATCAGGAAAATTCACAGTACAACATTTAAACACTGTGAGTATACAACCATAGTTATTTGTAGGGTCTTGAGGATTACACTCTATAAAAGTTTAATTTTTTTATAATAAAAAATGTAAACCCGAGGATCGAAGCGCCGTTCTGCTCTCCAAAAACCTACTAACAAGGAACCAGTGGTGTAAAAATTTACACCGTGTAATTTCAGCTACTGGAAGAGGGGGGAAGTACATGGAAATCTTCGATTTTTATGAAATTAACGAAAAAATCATAAGGGGACTATTATCATAAATATAAAAAACCATACCATAAATATAATAAATCGAAGTCTGTACCCGTCCGCACGAGATCTCATGAAAAGTAAATCAGATTGATATGCGATCTTTTTTAAAGGTTAGTAGATAGAGGGTCGGTGTTCAGATTATCGAAAAATTTGGGGTAGCCCCTAAAAAAATTTTAAAATTAATTTTTAAGGATTTTTTCAAGGGTCGCCGTATCTCGACTATTTTAGCGTTTCAAGAGCTGATTTTTTGTATTCGGAAGTTTTCGATATTAGGAACAAGATGCCAGCGATATTTTACAATTTTGACTTAAGGATACCTAAAGGATCAAAAATTCAATTTTCAGACTTACTTGTGTATCTATCCACATGCATATGTCTATCCAAATGATCCACAAAAGCATTTAATGATCTATCCACAAGAGCATTTAAAGATAAAGGTATTAAGTATAGATAAATGAAAATTTTTATTGGATTTAAAATCATATCTAAAAAATATATAAGTACGCTTGATCTAAAAATTTAAGAATCCGCAGATTTTCAGGGTGTGCCAAACAGTGGATGTTTATGATTTTTTTATGCGAAACAACTTTGTAGAACATCAATTTCCCCGAAAAAATCATTTTTGGGTTCAAAAATGGTTGACATAAACCGTTAAGTTTAGAACTCGTAAGTACTGCAAAGAATTCGTTAAGTACTCGATCAGGTTGAGCTCAGAGCATAAATCGATCGGAATCGTGTTTTTGACATCGAAAACCCCTAGAACTCAAAATCGACAGAACTTAATGTTACTGTTAGAGCTTTCATTTTTGTACCCGACTAATAGAGATTAGTGAGCTCAAAAACTCTGTCGAGACAAATAGTGAACATTTACGATCAAAAATAAAAGTCCTAACAGTTACATTAAATTCTGCCAAATTTGAGTTCTTAGAGGGCTTTCACAGTCGAAAAACACGATTCCAAGCGATTCGAGCTGCTCCGAGCTCAACCCGACTGAGTTCTATACTATTATTTTTCAGTACTTACAAGTTCTAAATTTATGAGTTTTTTTCTTGCGCTTCAAACCACTTTCGATTTCTAACTTACGAGTTATGAAAGTTGAGACATCCCAAAAAACGCTATAAAATCGGCCAGAAATTTATTCTAAGGGGTTTTTTATGCGAAAAATCGATTGCGCACATTTCCGAGGATCGATGCAAATGTTCGCCTTTAAACTTATCGAGGTGCCATTTTCGCAAAAATCGTTATCCGGAGCTTATTTTTGTTTTTATCATAATTTTTTCTACTAATGCGTTTCCTACAATTTAAGGCACATTTTTATTACCAGTCGTGCACCTTTCCTTTCCAATGACACCTCAACTATGACCCACGCCTTTATAGTTTTCCAGATAAGTGACTTTCTTTCCAAATATAACGATTTTTGACCCCCTCAAAAATTCACTATTTGAGCTCTAGCTCGAAATTTTCCGTCAGAGGGAGGTATCGAGACGCACATAAAAATAAACTAGAATTCCTGGCCGATATCTTCCGAATATATATATAAAATTTAACTAGAACAGATAATCAAATGAGAATAATTTCGATTAAGATAATATCTATAAATTGTTAACCTATATTTATATTTCTTCTTTTCTAAACGAATAATATACTATCAAAAAGAGCTTGTTTTCATGCAGAAACTCATGAAATTATGCTTTCCCAATGTAGGATTGCCAAAAATTGCGAAATTTACATTAAAGCACAAGGATTTTTTTATATAAAATTTATTATAAAAAAAACGTTGAATAAGTCAGCAACAAAACTAGTAAATCTGATCGCGACTATAAATCTGATTCCGGCATCGACCACTTTTTGAACAGCTCTAATAAAGCCCTGAAAGCTAAGCTATCGGGGGCCGGCTATGATCTAATCTCACAGAGATATGGGTCAATCTTTGTATTTTAGGGTCAAATTTTTGACCTAATTTTTCAAAGATGGCATCATAACTCCTCCTGGACATCGAATTTACCACATAGTGTCTATATAAAGTTTTTAGCTCGTGATTTGAGGATTCCAATAACACCAAAACCATGACCAGATCATTTACTTAGGTCGAGATATAGCAATTTTTAGTGTCGTTGGTGTTCAAAACAAAGACAAACAAAGCCCATGTGCCGGATATCAAAATCCAATTGAAAAGTTGATGTCAATTCCTTCATTTTCGGACTCAGCATAGTCAAAAACGGGGGTACATGTGAAATTTAGACAAATCAAACAACTTTTGGGATCCGGATCTTTCCTTAATGGACCAAGAGTCGATTATTACAGAAAATAGCTTTAAATTTCCAAAAAATGTCAAAAAATAATAAGTATTTGAAAACAAAAGTATCGCAATGCGATCTTTGCGATCCTCTGCGTACGTCCTTGCCACTGCCACTTTTGTTAATGTATGATTCAATATTGTTATTTATTAGAGTCATCAAAATACTTGTTCACAAACAGTAAATAGTATTCAAGATAAATTTGCTATATGATCCAAATTTCTTTGGAGGTTAAAGTTTTTGAAACATAAGATTGTAGGAATTAAACAATTTGATGACCCCTCCAAAAATGCCTATTTTATAGATAGTAGATCTACTGAATCTCCAGGGGATCCATAAAATGCTTTTGTAAGTCCTCTGTAGTCTCTGGATTCTCTGTTGCTTTTGAGAATCTACTAGCCGTTAAGTAGGCATTTTGGGAAGGATCTCTAAACTTTTAATTCCCTTGGTCTTATATTTCACACAAAAATTATTGCATAAAGAATCTATAAATCATATTAACATTTTATTTTCTACAACATATATAGGTGGGTTCTTTTTTCAATTCAGGATGATGAATCCAAAAACTATCAGGATAATTCAGAGTACAGCATTTAAACGCTGTGTATATACAACCATAGTTATTTCTAGGGTCTTGAGGATTACACTCTATAAAATTTTAATTTTTTAATATAAAAAATGTAAGGATTAAAGCGCCGTTCTGCTTTTCAAAAAACTACTAACAAGGAACCAGTGGTGTAAAAATTTACACCANTTAATATAAAAAATGTAAGGATTAAAGCGCCGTTCTGCTTTTCAAAAAACTACTAACAAGGAACCAGTGGTGTAAAAATTTACACCATATAATTTCAGCCATCGAAAGAGGGGAACACATGGAAATCTTCGATTTTTTATGAAATTAACGAAAAAATCATAAGGGGACCATTATCATAAATATAAAAAATCGAAGTCTGTGTCCGTCCGTGCGAGATCTCAAGAAAGGTAAATCAGATTGATATGCGGCCTTTTTTAAAAGTTAGTAGATAGAGGGTCGGTGTTCAAGTTACAACAAATTTGGGGTACCCCCTAAAAAATTTACAAATTAATTTTTAAGAGTTTTTTCAAAGGGCCGCCGTATCTTGACTATTTTAGTGTTTCAAGTGCTGATTTTTTGTGTTCGGGGGTTTTGATATTAGGAACACGATGCCGGTGATATTTTACAATTTTGATTTAAAGGGGGGTGCAAATCAGGGCCCTTTCCACAAAAAAAATTTTTTCTAAAATGATCATTTTTAGGGGTAATTTTATGCGAAAAATCGATTGCGCGCATCGCCGAAAATTAAAAATGCTTCCCTGACCCTGGTTCAGAGTCAAAAAATTTTTTTTCGAATTTTACTTTGTGCAAAAAAATTTTGATGCAAGAAGGTCCCGAACCTGAGACCTTTGTGATCAATAGTCGGCTGCTTTGCCACTACACTATAGCTTGTTTCAAATTTCGAGCAAATAAGTTGTATACCGCGTAGCAAAGTGGTAAAGCTCTCTATTTGCACTCCGAAGGGCAAGGGTTCGATCTTGGAGGTCGAAATCAGAAATATCATAATTCAAGATTTCATCATACAAAACAATCTTGAATTATAATATTTCTAATTTCGACCTCCAAGATTTAACCTTTGCCCTTCGGAGTGCAAATAGAGAGCTTTACCACTTTGCTACGCGGTATACAACTTATTTGCCCAAAATTTGAAATAAGCTATACCGAGGCATGTTTGTGAAAATACGTTTTTTAAAACCAAGTGCTAGTGTAAAAAAGATCGAAAAAATCTATATTTTCCCTGAATCAGGGTCAGGAAAGCATTTTTAATTTTCGGCGATGCGCGTAATCGATTTTTCGCATGATTTTACCCCTAAAAATGATCTTTTTAGAAAAAAAATTTTTTGTGGAAAGGGCCCTGATTTGCACCCCCCCCCCTTTAAGGAATACCTAAGGGGTCAAAAATTCAATTTTCTCATTTGATAACTGAATAAACTTACCTATGTATCTTTCCATATAAGCATTTAAAGATAAAGGTATTAAGTATAGATAAATGAAAATTTTCATTGGATTTAAACTCATATCTAAAAAATATATAAGTACACTTGATCTAAAAATTTAAGAATCCGCAGATTTTCAGGGTGTGTCAAAAAGTGAATTTTTATGATTTTTTGGACTTCTGATTTTTTATGCGGAACAACTTTGTAGAACATCAATTTCCCGGGAAAAATCATTTTTGGGTTCAAATATGGTTGACATAAACTGTTAAGTTTAGAACTCGTAAGTACTGCAAAGAATTCGTTAAGTACTCGATCAGGTTGAGCTCAGAGCATAAATCGCTCGGAATCGTGTTTTTGACATCGAGAACCCCTAGAACTTAAAATCGACAGAATTTAATGTTACTGTTAGAGCTTCCATTTTTGTACCCGACTAAAGGGGTCAAAAATGAAGGTTACATTAAATTATGTCAAATTTGAGTTCTAAGGGGGTTTTCGTGGTCGAAAAACACGATTCCGAGCGATTCGAGCTGCTTCGAGCTCAACTCGACCGAGTTCTAACTATTATTTTTCAGTACTTACAAGTTCTAAACTTTATATTTTTATGAATTTATAGATTAAAATCGTTTCTTTTATCGAAAATTTTTTATTTGTTGCAATTTTGTAAATGTTTTGGCTATCGCGAATTAATTTAAAAAACTCACAATAGTGACCCTCTCCTGAAGGGGTCATTATTGCGGGGTTTATCTGTATGTCACAATAAAGAAAAAATTAATCCAAACTGGAATTAATAATTGATAATTCTGATAAAATTTAACTAGAATAGATAATCAAATGAGAATAATTTCGATTAAGATAATATCTATAAATTGTTAACCTATATTTATATTTCTTCTCTTCTAAACGAATAATACGATCAAAAAGAGCTTGTTTTCATGCAGAAACTTATGAAATTAGGCATTCCTAATGCAGGATTGCCAAAAATTGCGAAATTTACATTAAAGCACAAGGATTTTTATTATTTTTTAGATAAGTTTATTATAAAAAACGTTGAATAAGTAAGCAACAAAACTAGCATTGAATACCAGCACTTTTAAGCGAATATAATGCAATTAAAAAAGTGCGCACGTTTCTCCATATAATCTTTGATTTGTGGAATAACATGAACACGGTCAGCAAATTCTTCAAGCTTTGGATGCTTCTTCAAAACTTTAGGCTCGTTGATTCAAATGTTCAACAAGTAGTTCTGGCCGAAGCTAGGACTCAGTTTTGGAGGGGCTTTTTATGTTTGGGGGGGGGGGGCACTACACTTTTTAGTTTTTGGGAGAGGGAACAACTCTGGGGTTTTTTTGGTGTTTTCGCCTAGCTACGACCCTAAAAAAATAGAGGAAAAATAGAGCGACATATTTTTTTATTAGAGAAAATACACTAAAGAATTATAAATATTAACTGACTAATAAATTGTGTATTTAAAAAAATCATTTTTGTATTATGAAGTTAATTTTGTAAATAATCTTTGTACATAGATTTAGGTTCTAAAAATACACAAAAAATATTAAATTTCTATAAATTTACGTTCTTCTGCAGTCAATAGCCAAAATGTTTCCATCACTCCTTTTCCCTAAAAAATTCATCTGGCTAAAAATAAAAAGTGCAGAGTTTACTTTAATAATAACTTCACCACGACTTTCCGTATGATAGCCACCAATAATTTCCGTCAAATAGTGATTAGTTTCGGATGAAATGTGGATTTTTCCGGCTAAAAGNACCACGACTTTCCGTATGATAGCCACCAATAATTTCCGTCAAATAGTGATTAGTTTCGGATGAAATGTGGATTTTTCCGGCTAAAAGACATTTTTTTTTAATTTGTATAAGGATAAGACAAACGTTTTCCATTGCTCTCCATCCGACTGGCGGTATTCACAGTATCGCCAAAAAGACAATAACGAGGCATCGACAAGCCGACTACTCCAGCAACACAGGACCCTTAAAGCATTTTTGTATCGTATTGTTTAATCCGACTCATACCTGTGTGTATTCCAATCCGGATGTTGATTCTTTCTGAAGGAAGATGTGGGATCCGAAAAGTCTTACAAGCTCGCAAAAACCCAAAAGCCATCTCGGCTATATCTCTAGCATGATTGACTCCATTTCTGATTGGAAGTCCCGAGACGCATAAATATCCATCACCTATCGTTTCTACCTAAAATTTTCATTTCCAAAATTTATATTTTTACGAACCTTATAGATACCGTACTCATCAATGATTGTATCAAAAGCAGTGTAGAGATCATTGAGTAAATTGACCACCTTAAATTTTTGTCATTAAGATTTTTTGTTTTTGCTTACTTGAAGAGGAGTGCATCGACTAGCCAAGGTTGTAAAAGAAACAACATCAGAGAAAAATATTGTAACTTGTTCGAAACTTTCTGGTTCTACGGCTTGTCCTAGTTTCAGTTTATCGGCAACAGTTCTGAAAGATTTTGAATTTTTTTGGTTTTTTGCATAAAATAACAAGCCTTGGAAGCATCCGATAGAGAAGAATATCGGATTTCTTCTTTTCTTCAGCCAACTCTTTTGTCCGCTCAGCAACTTCTTCTTCAAGATTTGATGCATATTGTTCAAGCATGTTGAAAACATGGTCCATTAAATTACTTGCTCTACAAAAAATTTCAAAAATGATGTTTTTATTTTATTTTATATACTTTCCACCCTGCATGGCCTTTAGCAAGCTTTTAACAGTTTCAATTTTTGGTCGCTCATCTTCATTTTCTGCCCAACAGTCACGGATTAGATGAATCTAAAAAATTTTTATTCAAAATTTGAAAAAAGATCTTGCTCACCAAGTTTCCATTCAAATCCAAAGATGGGTCAATTTCTATTGTTGGTCGAATGGGATTTGGCCCTCCCTTCCTTACACGATAAATGACTTCTAAAATTAAAATTTGAGTAAAATTTGCATTTTTAAATTTATTATCTTACCTTGTTCAGAAATAAATCCATCTTGAATGTTCCAGCAAGGTTTCTTGCTAATAATTTCCGAGCAAACTATTGCAAAACTGTAGATATCGCCTTTCTTTGTACCAATCGTGTCATTTGAACGGATAATTTCTGGGGCACACCATAATAAAGCTAAAAACCAAGGCGCGGTTTTAGAAACAATCCTAGCGGGGGGCTGAGGCTTGCTGATATCCCATGCCAGTGGGCAGCATTGAGCCATTGATTCAGTAGAGCGGCTCGCATTGTCAATGGCTCGCATTGACCCAGTAGAGCGCCGCGAGGGGCCGCGGTCAACTCCCCACCTCCTGCAGCTGCCGCGAGCCCGTGATGGTTGTTTCTGGAACGGATCTCAAGTCTTTATACTGATAATTTGATAACTCCTACATTTAAATGATCGGGCTTCACCCATTTTAACTTTCGTGAGACCATAATAGTTGAGTTTGACTTGCCAGCGCTCATCAACAAGACAAGATTCCGAAGTCAAATAACCATGTTGTTGAAGTACTGGTGAACTATGGATATAAGAAAGGCCCTCACAAATATCTCGAATAATTGTAGTCATGAAGAACGCGTCAAGATTTAAATTTCCTTTTTCAATTATATCCTAAACGTGAAAATTCTGGTCACTTTTAAATGGTTGATGACCATACTTTTAAGCTTCCACGAGAGCAAAACTTCCATACAGACAAAAACATAGGTCCATCAACAGACAAACCCAGAAAACGGTTCAAGTTTTCATGATCAACTTGTCGCATCTATAAAAATAGTATAAATATTCATCTAAATTTTCTTACAAAGCGAAATTCCAAATAATCTTGTTTGAAGATTATCGGTCGAACGGTATGTTTTTTCGCCACTACTAGGTCTCCATTTAGATAATAATAAACAAAGCGATCAGTATCTTTTAGATTATCCATGGTTTGTTTAGTGGAGGTTGAGCTTATACCACTTTGTAGTGAGCGGAGACTTTTTGTTTGGGACTAAATTTTTAATTTCATTATTTATAATACAGTCCGAAAAAACTAAAAAATTTTGGCCTTCGAAATAGTGTAAAATTTTCTGACGAATCTTTTGCGCGCAAAAAATTTAGGTTTTTCGGAAAATTGACTTTTTCAATTTGAGTGTTTTTTGATCCTGATGCCAAGGGGTGAGGTCAAAAATTTTTTTCGACAAAAAAATTTATATTTATAAAACTCATATATGGGCTGTCCGAATACGTATGTTTCATTTTTAAAAACTAGCAGAAAATCCCCGCTACATCCTTGCCTTGACTCTGTCTCTTGTTTATACATAAAATTGAGTACCTTTTCTTTCGGTTTTACTAAGGTTACAAAAGGTATCTGCCATCGACTGTCTAATTTATCTTCTTCTCTCTTACGCAGACTAAATTTGAATTCTCTCTAAAAAATATTAAAATTTGATTAACATACCGGTGAATATAATAACCAGTCAATATTATGCATATGATTAAAAAGCTTAATGCTATGATGCCAATAATAAAATAATGCAAGTTAGCAGAAAAGAAAGGCTCGGGGCATGCACTTCCATCAAAATCACAAATTGGACGTGACAAGGGTCTTAAAAAATTTTTATCGATTTGTTGCAAAACCTACCGTTGACCATCGAAAAATGCCCAGATTGTTGTGGCTGCATTTTGAGGGGTATATTGTGGTTGCCAGACCTATAAAAAATTTTTTATCATAATTCCTCCTCCCCCCATTTTTTAACATCCTTAATTTACCCCCTGTATTTTTCGATATTTTTAGCCCTCACCGTAGAGTTTCCTTCCATCGAGATAATAATATAAGGTGTTTGCTCATGTTTCGCATTAAGTCCATAAATGTAAAATATCGGTTGTCTAGTTCCATTTTCGTCGATTACAATTTTCCCGCTATAGCCTATAGAAAAATTTAAAAAATTCGACAAAAAACTATTGGGCTGTTCGGAAATGTGTGATGTCGTTTTTTTTGAAAATCGCGTTTTTAACATATTTAAATATCACCATCGTTATTCCTATGATGAAAATAGGTGGAATCGACGTTTTTAAAATTTTTTGTAAAAAAATTTATCGATTTTTTCGCTTGGGAGACAAGAAGTAAAAAATCGAATTATCAAAAAGTTCTCCAAATCGGCTGATTTTTTGTTCTCGTGGGTTTTTCGACATGGGAATCTGAAAAAAATTTTGATTCTGACCGTATGAAAGGGTCGAATCAGCCATTTTATGCAAATTTTCAGAATTGGACCCCATGGCCGATTCGACCCTTTCTGATGTAAAAATCAATTTCTTCTGATTCGAGTTCCCCATTTCGAAAAAATCCCGAGTACAAAAAATCAGGCAATTTTGAGAACTTTTTGAAAATTCGATTTTTTATCCTCAAGCGAAAAAATTTTTTCTAAAATTTCTAAAAACGTCGATTCCGCCTTCGGCATGGAAAAAATGATGATGATATTTATGTTGAAAATGCCGTTTCTGAACAACCCAATAATTACAGGGCGCTCCCAAAAAATTACAATTTTACGTTTTTTACTCGATTTTTTTTCAAAATTTTTCAGATTTTTAAATTTTTATCATAATAACCCCATAAGGGGTTTTCTATACGAGAAATTGATTGCGCGCGTTGCCGGACCTTGAAAACGCTTTTCGGATCTTGTATCAGTCTATTTTTGCTTCAGTACACACATATCTTCCTTGAATCGGGGTCAGTGAAACGTTTTCAAGGTACGGTATGTTCGCAATCGATTTCTCGCATAGAAACCCCTGTAGGGATATTTTGATGAAAATTTAAGAACTTGACAATTTTTGAATAAATCACTCAAAAATCACAAAATTGCTCTTTTTGGGGGCACCCTGTACTTCCATTATAGTTGAAGAGGAGTGCCAATTTTGGAAATTGTGATGGGGTCTTATATTGTTGCCACCTTTTTCGATGAGAGGGGGTGATTCAAAAGGAAGAGAGAAGTTTTTGAAAGAGGGTGTATTTTTATTTTTGGGTCTTTCGGCGTGCAGGGGGATCAGTCGCATAGTAAGAAGTGCCGTTTGGATGGGGAGGGGGAGGTGCTCTCTAGTGGGCCGAAATTTAAAAAAATCTCTTGTCATAAGGGTCCTCTCTTGTGTTTTTGATAAAAATAGCCTTTTTGGGGAAGTGCCTCCTCCCCTCCTTCCTAGCCAAGCCCTCTTCCTACACGACCCTCACAATTTTTGGTCTGACCCCCCCCCACAAATTTTCGGACAAGTGGACCCCTCTCTATCCACCTATGCCCCTCCCCGTCTATTCACTCGCGGGGNGTTGCTGATGGCAAGCCCTCTCCATCCATTCTTACCATTATATTCGCCTTGCATATTTCCAGCAATAAGATCACCGTTTTTTCTAGCCGATTCACCGTATTGTGTTAGAGTCTTATTTAACGCATTCGCATATAAGTAAAGTGCATCTGCCAATAGAGGGGAATTTATGGAAGCCTATGTTAAATAATAATTTCCCAATTTATATAACAAAGAGTTTACATTAGTTCCTGATTGAATACAATTTTGGCAGTAAAATGGCCATTTTGCAAGATTATTAAGAACTTCAGCATTAAATGTATCATAGGATATATTTTGTGGTTGAAGATCCATCTATATTTTAAAAAAATGAAAATAGAGACAAAAGGATTCAAGCCATAAGTAGCCAGGTATGAAATTGGATCTATTTTTGAACCATCTCGATCCAGGCGTCAGGCCAATATCCCCCACTCCCGACCAGGCCTAGTGAAAGGGTCCGGAAAAGTGACTATATTCGAAATTTCTTGGTCCGAGGGGTCCATCTAATTCCGGCCTTCAATAACAAAAAATTTTTACCACCAAAACATTTTCAGAAGCCTTTACAACAATATCATCTTTGCCATCAGGAGGAACATTTGTGTCAACCCAAAAGTATTGACCACCTTAAAATTCTATTTTTTTTAAGGATTTGGCAAGTTTTGAACGGAATTAAACAATTCTGTTCAAACTGAAAGTTCAAGTTGGTCAACTTTTGTGTTGGAAGTAAATTCCAAATCGCTAATCATTCAGAGATATTTGCAAAACAAAATTGCATGAAAAATTTAAATGAGTTTTTGTTTTGAAGTGAAGGGATTTACACCATTTGAATTTGATCTGTGTATTGAACGAAAATTATTTACATTAGTTCCTGGTTTTGGTAAAATGACACCAAAATTATCTCATAGAGTTATATAAAAATAGCGAATGAATCAGGGTTTTCGTTTCAATAAAAAATCAATTTTTACATCGATCTTTAAAATTTTCACTAAAAAACATTCGCCATTTTTATATAACTCTGTGAGACGAATAAAATGACACCAAAATTATCCAATTTGAAATTTGTTTTGGGTTATTGAAACGAAAACCCTGATTCATGTTTCCGTTTCAATAACCCAAAACAATTTCAAATTGAATAATTTGGTGTTGTTTTGTTCGTCTCATAGAGTTATATGATCTGTGTATTGAGACGAAAATTATAAAAAATCAACTTTCACATCGAGTTTTAAAATTTTCACTAAAAAAACATTCGTCATTTTTATAAAACTTTATGAAACGAATAAAGCAACACCAAATTGTTCAATTTGTAATTGTTTTGGGTTATTGAAACGAAAACATGAATCAGGGTTTTCGTTTCAATAACTCAAAACAATTTTCAAATTGGATGATGTTGGTGTCATAATATTCGTCTCATAGAGTTATATAAAAATGGCGAATGTTTTTTCCGTTACTATTTATAAAGCCAGTATTAGACGCTTGGATAAAAAGCACTAAATATTCATTTGTAATCATTCCAAGTTCAGTCATGGCCAGTAAAAGAGTTCTTTTGTCTGCCGACCCTTCAAGGCAACCAATAAATACTAAGATTGAAAAATTTGAATATTTGTTGAAAATGAGTTTTTTTACTTCTTGACGTTTTCTTTAATTTTTCAAGAGTTGTTTTTAAAGTACCATATGAATCATTTGAAATGTCACGTTTGTATGTTAAGGTCATGTTGGCTTCCTGGCTTACAGACTTCTGAAAATAGAAATTTATCGACTATCCTAATGGCCCTCCAATATGATCTCTCACCAAAATTTCTACAAAGTGGCTACAAAAAGTGGATTTTTGCGATTTTTTGACCAAATTTTTGCCATAAAATTTTTTCATTATTTTTAAAATAACCTTATGTGGGGTTTTTCTATGCGAGGAATCGATTGCCGCATTGAAAAATCTTGAAATCGCTTCTCTGACTCCAAATCAGCCCAGAAACCATAAAAATTGCAAAAATCCGGTTTTTTGGGCTAATTTGGGGTCAGGGAAGCGTTTTCAAGATTTTTCAGTGCCCTCAATCGATTCCTCGCATAGAAAAACCCCACATAGGGTTATTTTAGAAAAAAAAAAATTTTTGTGGCGAAAATTTGGTCAAAAAATGATAAAAATTCACTTTTTTAAAACCGCCCTGTAACTTTTTCACCAAAAATGTTTTAACTTTTCCTTATATAACGTGAAAACGCTCCCTGACCCTGATTCGGGGAAGAGGTGGGTGTATCATAGGTCACCAAGGAGGGGATACAGTACTTCTCTCTTCACTTATCCTCGGATCTTTCGCTTTTATAATCATTCATCCATCCATCATGAGAGTTCGTGTACCCCCTCCAATTCAAAAAAATTTCACTCTTGCTTTTTCCGGATTCATTTTGAGTGTCGACAAGCCTATCCACAGATATAAGTTAACAACATACAACTTTTCTTTGAATACATTAATTTTTTATCATGTACCCCCTGAAAGGTCATTCATCCATCCATCCTGAGCGATCGGTGTATCCCCTACTGGTAAACTATGGGGTATATTAAAGCGAACATGAATAAAATTCCATTTTCACCGGAAAAGTGAATTTCTATTGGTTTTTCTAGGCGGTATATCGATTGTGCGCATTGTCGAACTTTGAAAATGCTTCATGAACCTAATTCAGCAAAATTTTTCCTTGAATTGGTGAGAGTCGGTTTGTGAAATGATAATAATTGACGAATTAGTTCAGGAAAGCATTTTCATTGTTTAGCGCGCTTTATTTTTAAAAAAACTTATACATCAATATCAGCAACTAGATAACTGCATCTAGGAACAAGACCAGATCTACGAATAGTGTAAAGAAGAGCAAACTCATTCCATTGGAATTGTTTGAATGTTTCTATCACAGCTAGCACCATACTAAAACAACAATAAAAAAGTTTAAACACAATCATTTTTAAATATACCTAATTGAGTTCATAGCAGTTGTAGCGGTCGTAGGAAATTTATCATTGTTATTGAGATCCGATGGCATTAAGGTACCCCATGTAATCATGGGCATGTTGTAAAATTTCGCGGCTTTAGCTGCTGACAAGGCGGCTAAACGAAAAAGCAAAAATGCAAGAACATTTCTTAAAGTCCTTTCTGTTTTTTGATCCGAAAGACAGCAAAAAATGCCCTTTGTATGATTTTTATGCGGTAAAAAACCCAAAGGATTTAGCTAGAGGACCAGTGCCCCTCCCATACCTGAAAAATTGTCAATTAAAAATGACGTTTTTCCGATTTTCGAAAAACTTGTTTTTCAAAAATGATTTTTATCAGAAAAGTGCCCCCTTCATTCCTGGCGGCTACCTATATCTTTGAAAAGACCCCTTTTAGTTGACTATTTTTCCGCATAACGCTCACCCAATCCTGGCTTGTCTAATTCCATAAACAACTTACCTGCTGGACAAGGTGGCCCTAGAATAACATCATTTCCGTTAGCAGCAGCTTTTGCGGTATAACCAATTGCCAAAGCTTCGTCACATTGGTCGAAATACCAAACAAATCTGTATTTGTAAAATAAATTTTTTTTACAATTTATCTTACGTAATATTGGTATTTGGGAGCAAGTTTTCCTGTTCTATACGTTTCAGCGCTATAGTAACAGCGCCAGCAGAAGTGTAAAAACCCACTGTTGTGTCCACTGTACTTGCGGATGGATTTGTTGCTGACACATTTGCCGGGATCAACAAAGCAACTGTGATATTTCGAATAGGTGCAAGAGTCTAAGAAAAAAAGGAAACTTTGGACATTTTGCACTAGAAAAATGGAAGATTTGAGTAATTTTTGGTAAAAAATGGAAAATTTGGGTAATTTTTGGTGAAAAATCATATCCCCCTCCGTAGGCATGTAGCGAAAATCCAGGTTTGGAGGGGTATATACCAGGGCTGTAGTTCCGTTCAGGTTCCGTTAAATTCCGGCCTTTTTCTCGGTTCTAGTTCCATTCCGGCTCCGTTTCCGTACTCGACGATTCCGGTTCCGTTCCAATACAGCCCTGGTATATACCTCTTATTCCCCCTTATTTTGGTGTTTCTACCCCCTTGGTCCCTCTTGACCATTAGGAAAAATTTAAATTTTTTCGATTTCAGGGGATGTCTATAGACCCCCTTTTCCCTATGTGCTTGCCCCCCTCCGTTTTGACCAAAATCAACCCCCCCCCTATTCTTTCGCATGGGTTTTGCGTATTCATTTTTTGAGATTATCTGAGTGGCATGGCAGATTTTTTGGAAAAAACATTGAAGAGATTTCGAAATACTACATTAAACGTGTAATGTGTGCCTGTGTGTGTGTCCAGGCGGCCTCGAGATCACTCGATTTAAGCCCAGAGTTAGATCTGCCTCTACTTTTATGTAAGCTTACCGTTAAATTTTGAGCATTTACAAGATGTGCAACTATGAAATAAATACAAAAGAGCAGAAAAATTCGCCAAGAACTATTTTCTTTACTCTTAATTTTGTTGCCCCTAACTAACATGTTGTTTTTGTTAGAGACCAGCCTACACAGTAGATAAACTCAAATACTAAAATATTTTTCAATACAAAGTTCTGCTTATATATGTTGTGTAAAATTATAAAAGATTAATCTCTTATAGTCAAATTTTGTTACATTTAAGGATTCATGCCATTTTCGGCTAAGATTGGATATCTACCATATACTTATTCCAACCGCTTGTTCCCAACTTGTGTTGTCATTGTAGTCGTCAAAGAAGATATTTTAAGATTTCTTTTAACTTCAAGCTATAAGTGAAACCTTAGAACTTGACAGACTTATCCGATGAAAACAGAAACAAATCTTGATCGTTGACTCTCAAATGACGATTGTTTGTGAAAAAATGGCAAAATTTGGAAATTTTTGTTGAAAAAATGGGTATTTTTGGCAATTTTTGTTTAAAAATCATAATGAAGGACACCCTCGCTCGAGAAGGATCCCTCGCTTGGGAGAGACCCACTCACTCGGCTGGCCTTCTGCCTGCCAAATGAGAGGGTTCCCCCTAATTTTTGGCCAATGAGTGAGTGGGTTAGGGGGAGGCTTTCTCCTCTTGACCACTTATGAGGGAGAAGCGCTCGGGAGTTTTCACATACATCTCTTCTTATCCCCTCTGAGCGAGTTAGTACTCGGCTCCTGGTACTAATATTATTCTTAACAAAAAAGCAATAGGAAGGAACGCATCGCACAAATTGAATCCGCACATGGATGTTTCCGCACGGAAATTCCGCGCAGAAAATTCCACACATGTACAATTCCGCACATTTTTGGCTTGTTCAAAAAGCCTGATTTCTAATAAAATCGTGTCTATTGAAACGAAAGCATAAAATACACGAACTGGATATTTCCAAAATCAAAGTTTATTTCGACAACGAGAGCGATTCAGAATTTACTATAAAAACAAAAAATGTTCCATTTTTCATGAGCTTTCCGAATATCATCAAGAAAAATCTTTTTCGATATTCAAAAGATGTGTGGAATTTCCTTGAGGAAAATCCTACAAAAAACTGTGCGGTGCATTCCTTCCTATTGCCACAAAAAAGTACTTTTTGTACTTAAAGTTTAACTTTAAAATTTTTTATATAATTTTTAATGTGCACGTAGCAAATAAGCTGCTTTTTTATTTTACATTCAAATAATACAACATTTGAGGGCAAAAAGTTTAATGGCTTCATTTACGTTTGAAATCTGTATATTTTTAGATTCATTTACGAACTTGAAGGATTTTAAGTCTTTGTTTGTCTATTTCCTGAGTTAAAATTGGTATTTTGAACTTAAAATGCACTAACTAAAGCTTCTTTTATGTAGTTTTGTTGAAATTAGTCTATAAGAAAATGATCAGGCGCTTCCTCTAAAGTGAAAAACAAAGTCATCTTTTTAAATTGCTAAAAGAACAGAAACAAATGCAATAAGAAGGAAAATTACAAGGAAAACATTGCCCACCAAAATTAGGAATTTTTTCTGAATGGGGATGAACATTAGAACAGAGGTCGAAAGAGCGGTACCACCCACCATCCTGGATGGTACCACCTTTTCGACTCCTGCTACAGAATGGGGCAAATGAACCCAAGCACCCCAATTATAAATTGAACCATCGTTTTTAATATAAAAAACTATCGAAAAAACAAATTTTTTCGAGTAAATTTATGCGAGGAATCGATTAAACAAATTTTCGATGCATGAAAACACTTCCGTGGCCCTGATTTGAGCAATTTTACGAGGAACAGTTCTAGCGTGGTTTCGAAAAAATCCATTAAAAAAATTTTCGACTCCTCCTCCTAGTACCACGAGTAAAAATTTGGCCAAAAATCGCAATTTTTCAGCTTTTTTCGAAACAACACTAGAACTGTTCTCTGTGCTGAAATACATCGACCAGCGTTAAAATTTGACCGAAAAACTTTATCTGCGGTGTTTTAGACAGGTTGGAAAATTCAAAAAATACACGTAAAATCGGGGTATGAGAGTTTCGGACAAGGATTTGAATTTTGGATGCTCGATTTTTGATTTGAAATGATTTTCAAAAAATTTTCCACGCATTCATCTCACTAAATAAATTCAACTTGAAGCGCGCTCGGACCATTTAACACTAGTACCAGGGGCCTTCGAATGTTCGAGAAATCGTCTCTTAACCAAATAACATGTTATTCGATATGGACTACCGTATTCTCTCCACTAGAAGCACCGGTGCTTCTATTTTTCAATCCATCTGGCAGGGGATGCTTCAAATAGAAGAGGTGCTTCTTTTTCAATTTAAATTCCGAAAAAAAGTGCAAACAAACTTGAAGCTAACAAAATGAGCAAAAAGTAGATCATAAACGAAAAAAATATATCCTCCTTATATAGATTTTCTTGTTAAGACAAAATGTATGGGGGTGCTTCAATTAGAGGGATGCTTCTATTAGAGAGAATACGGTATGCCTTTTTTGTAAAAATTGAAGAATTTGAACCATTTCATCGATCAAATTTTAAAAATAACTCTTCTATTGAGTTGTCGTCATTGATTTGCTTATTTTGAAAAAAAGGCCATCGAAATTGGCTTATTCTAGCCAAAGATATGCAAAAAAACATTATATAATACCATGTATTAGGTACAATATTTTGGAAGCTCTCTAGCCAAAAATTTTTTGTAAAGATTAGCAGCTGAAATTTGGCTAAAAGTTATTGGTTTTAGATGTCTTTCGCCACATATATTTGGTTTGGCATAAGTCGGCTGCACCAGTATAGCAATCCATGTTAGTCCATTTTTTGATGATTAGAACGCAATTTTTATTGAAATATGTAAATAAATACATCGCTCAAAAACAATTTTTATTGAATTTTTGAAAAACACAATGCAACATTAAGTCACTAAAAAATGTGATTTTTCAAGAAATACGTAAAATATGGATAAATAAACTTTATGCACCAAAAATTTAAACCAAAATTTGGGAGATGAATTTCTGGCTGGGTTTCATGTTAACGACGGCCACAAGTCCGACTTGCGTTGGAGTACAGAGTTCAAGATCAGTGCAGAACTAAAAAATGTTAATTAGTCAAAATCTTGATTTTTTATTGCTTACTTGTTTGGCATTGGAGAGAATGTTGTGCAATTCCTGGAATAATTCGGGGAGGAAGTCGTCAAGAAGGATGTCGCACTAAAAATTTTTTAACTATAAAAAAGGGTTAATATACTATGGGTTTGGAGAACAGGCCTAGACTAAGTAAGCCTAAACCTAAGCGAAAGCAAATTTTTCTGACTTTTATAATCCCATTTTGTGGAGGAGGTGGGGTGGGATATAAATAGGGTTGCCAGATTGCAGTCTTTAGATTATAAACTACACACTCAGCTAGGTTTTTCAACATTTGCAACCACATTTGAAAAATTGCAATATCTGGTAAAATTTTTTCATGTAATATTTAGAAGAGTATGCACAGGGGAAGAAATTTTGGTCAAAAAATCTTTTTTTGCGACCTCTATTGCAACTTCACCAAAAAATTTGCAAATTTTTTCAACATCTGTAAAAAATCATCTCGCAATTCTAATTATAAGAAAAACCCCAATATTTTGATAGGCAGAGGAATTAAGGTCCGTGATTTAAAAAATCTTACAGTGCCACGGTACTGTCCAAGATGAGCACAGACGTTCTTTGAGATAAAATCATGAATTTGAACCTGGGTGTTGTGGTCATCGACGACTTGCAAAAGTTCATGAGCAGCAAATTGACATTCCTCACAAATCAAATCCTTCTAAAAAATTTTTTGCAATTTTTGAAATTGTAATGCTTCCTTACAGCTCCATCGACTTTGTTCAAATAACGCTTGGCATAGAGGACTCCAACACGATGGAAGCGATCAATACGAGTGTTCGAGCACATATGGAACTTTTGGCAGACGGCGTGTGGATTTTTCTGAAAGAGATTTATCGTTAATGATATAAAAAAGTTAATTTATGACACCTTTTAAATACAGAGTGGCTAAAAAAGTGGATTTTTGCGATTTTTCGACCAAATTTTCGCCAACAAATTTTGTTGTTTTTTTCTAAAATAATCCTATGGGGGTTTTCTATGCGAGGAATCAATTGAGCACATTGAAAAATTTAGAAAACGCTTCCCTGACCTCAAATCAGCTAAAAAATCATCAAGATAGCAAAAATCCTGTTTTGTGGGCTGATTTGAAGTCAGGGAAGCGTTTTCAAAAATTTTCAATACGCTCAATCGATTCCTCGAATAGAAAAACCCCCATAGGGTTATTTTAGAAACATAAATTTAAAGTTTTTGGCGAAAATTTGGTCGAAAAATAACAAAAATCCACTTTTTTTAGCCATCCTGTAAAGATTGCAACAAATTTGAATTTTTTAATTTTTGAACAATTGTTTCAATAAATATTACCAAATAAGGCAAAAGCTTGTCGATGAAGAGATCTAGCTTGCTCACGAAAATCTTGCACTCTTCTTCGTAGTCAGTTTCATGGCACAAAGCAGTAAGCATTTCTTTCAAAATAATCATTTTTGCCGGGTCTTTGGCAGCTTCTGCGAATTTTTGCACTACCTAAAATTTTAATTTTTTTGTTGTGTAAAAAATTTTTTGGCATTTCTTCAGTTTAACGCTCACCTCTAATTTTTACTCGATTTTTTANTGCACTACCTAAAATTTTAATTTTTTTGTTGTGTAAAAAATTTTTTGGCATTTCTTCAGTTTAACGCTCACCTCTAATTTTTACTCGATTTTTTAGTATTTTTGTTAAATTTTGATTATAAGGAGAGCGTTAAACTGAAGGAGTGCAAAAAAATTTTATTTGATACCTGTTCGCATTCGTCACAAACTGAAGTCCATTCAACCACCTCTTGTTTCTTCGGTGTCTTGTTATACTTGAGAAGATTTTCCTTTGCAAGAGCAAAGCCGATAAAAAGGGCAAGAATGAATATGGCTTTCATTTTTTGAATTTTTTCTAAAAAACTTAAAAAATTAAAAACTATCAATAAAAATGTATTGATAAAACAAAATCACGAAAAATCAATGATGATACTCTTATCCTGTTCCAGAAACAAGCCGAGAAGGCCTAACAGACGCTCCCCCCGCGGCCCGTTACTAACATACGCGGCGCGTTCAGGTTGCTTCTGGAATTGAGCCTCTGCTTCAGAGACGCAGTCAAATGGCCAACCCCACGCCAGTTAATGGTAAAGTTGAACATTTTTTGGTGTTTTTCGAATATAAAATTCGTGGAAAAATGCCAATTTTTTAAAAATATTTTCAATATATAAGAAGTGACATTCCCCATGTTGAAAACCCCTTGATACCAAAAAAGTTACATTTTTCATGTAGAAAACCTCCTGATACCAAATTTCAGCCAATTTTGAGAACTTTTTGAAAATTCGAGTTTTTGACCCCAAAGAGGATCAAGAGGGCCAAAAACTCGAATTTTCAAAAAGTTCTCCAAATTGGCTGAAATTTGGTGTCAGGGGGTTTTCGATATGAGGAACACGAATCTGAAGGAATTTTTTGATTTTGACTACGGAAAGGTACTCTACGAGGGATATACCCCGAAAATGCCTTAACAACTTTGTATCCCCTGAATCAGGGTCAGGCAAGCATTTTCATGCTTTGGCAATACGCGCAATCGATTCTCTGACTAGAAAAAAACCCTAGTACAATCGAAAATTTGTTCAAAAATCGACTACTATAGCCAAATATCGATAGTTTAAAATTAATTTGCACCATTGAAAACCCCGTTTTTTAAAAAGTCTGTATATTGACACGAAAACATGAGTTACATTCAAAAACCTGATTGGGTCTATTCACCATGCATTTTTGCATAATACTGAAAAAAATTTCAACGAAAACAAACAAAAAATGTCAAATTTAGATGTATTTTTTGGGCCGACAATACCTCTTGAACAACCAATATTAAAAATCGATTATGTAATTTTGAATTTAAAAAAATCGTAAGATCTGCTGATCAGACATGTGTGAAAACAACGACTGAAATGTAGCTGCTCGGATAAGTTAAGTGGAAAAAATCAAAATAAATGAACAGCGGCCAATGAGTAACATGAGAACGGCCGACCCAACTGCTCGTCAGAATGACTAATCACTGGACTGATAATATCAAAATGGCAAGGTCAGAGAAGTTTTTTATTTACGACTTTGAGATTGGCCATGAGCAACGTTTTGCAACAAAAAAATAAAGAAAAAGTAAATTTTAAAAAAAAGAGATGACTAAAATTGAAAAAAAAGTGATAAATTGACATGTGGTGGCAAAAGTTTTTATGCCACATTTCATTTGTTTATAGAAGACATCTTTGATCAGAAGATCGAATCTTTGATCAATAGATCAGGAACAAGTGGTTAAAAATGTGTAAAATTTTTGCTGAAGATATTTCAAATCTTTGTTTTAAAGAACCAGTCTGAAAAAAAGAGGCGATGTCTCGAAAATTAGAAGGTCTCAGGTACTAGTGTTAAACGGTTCGAATGGGCTCCAAATTGAATTTATAAAGTGATATTAACAAATGGAGAAGTTTTTAAGAGTCAATTTGACTCGAAATGACTCTTAAAAACTTCCTCATTCGTTAATCTCAATTTATAAATTCAATTTGGATCCCGCTTGAACCGTTTAAGGCAATCTTTGAATGCTTGAAAAAGTGTCTCTTAAAAATTCCTGCAGAAACATCCAGGTGCGTGTATTCAATAAATAATAAAAAATTGCAAATCGCTAACTTGCACCACGGCGCACCAAAATACCGAAAAGGTGCAGGCAAGGATCAAAATTTAAAAAAATTTCGCCAATCGACTCAGCTCGCCGAGCGCTTCAAAAAGAATACCATATATATCATGGGTTTTGGAGGGGGAGTTGACCCATGGCAGATTGGCTAACGTGCTCGGCCTTCACTCATAGGTCGCGGTTTCGAATCCCAAAAGTCCAAAAATTCATTTTTTAATTTTTTGTAAAAATTCATGAAAATATTTGCATATCCACATTTTTATGCGGAGNCCTTCACTCATAGGTCGCGGTTTCGAATCCCAAAAGTCCAAAAATTCATTTTTTAATTTTTTGTAAAAATTCATGAAAATATTTGCATATCCACATTTTTATGCGGAGGACACTATTATTTTTCCACGAAAACTTTTGGAAAATTAAAAAAAAAGTTTTTGATTTTTTGAGATTTTTCCAATTTTACCAAAAGTTTTCATGGAAAAATAATAGCACCATCGTGTTCCCCGCATAAAAATGTAGGTATGCAAAAAATTTTCATGAATTTTGACAACAAAATAAAAAATGACTTTTGGGCGCGAATTGAACCCGCACCCTATGAGTGAAAGCCGAGCACGTTAGCTGGCACATATGCCTATTTTGTAATTTGTTTATAATTCAAAATTAGTTATTTTTAGTCTTATCAATTAGTTAAGATTGTATTTCTTGTCACTTGTTTATTTAAATTGTATTATTTCGCAATAATTTCGTAATATTTATTTGTAATATCATGTCAGTACCATTTCAGGTGCCAGGTTTTATTGATAACAAAATTATATATATACAAGTGTCTTAGTTAATATTGTAGGAGAGGAGTTGCTTAGAGTTGGGTTAATTTAAATAAAGCTTCTTATAACTTTATTTCCGTTAAAATCCCAACTTGATATTAGCCTATGGGTCAAACCAAAACCCCATAATATGTGCTACTCGTTTTGAAGCGCTCGGCGAGCTGACAGGGAACATATCGTACTGGGGAAAATTCAAACGGCTTCATTCCTTCCAAAATCGATTGGAAGATAATTGTTAGATGGTATATAGACCAAAAAATATTCTGACGGAAATTTTAATCTTATTTATCTATTTTTTCTGGGGGGTCAATTTCTACCCTTATAAAAGGTTTGGGGTATTCTTGGAGCATAAAAACGTACTTTTGACCCCCAAAACGATCTTTTCGGGGAAAGTGATGTTCTACAAAGTTGTTCTCCATAAAATTTCAGGTTGGAATGATACAACCTGAAAATATAAACGAGCATTTAATATCACAGTGATCAAAAAATATTTTTAAGCATCATGGTATATAAAAAAGTAAGATTAAATAATTTAGAAAAAGTAAATTTAACTACTTAAATAATCATATAACATAGGAAATTATAACTCAAAATTTTTAATGTTTATGCATTTAACACCCGTTGACCGACTGTGACCATGTTTGCTAGTTTTTAATCTGATAAAGCCTTAAAAACTAGCAAACATGGTCACAGTCGGTCAACGGATGTTAAGTGCATAAATATTAAAACTTTTGAGTTATAATTCCTATAGAAGGGTGGGCCAAAAAAGTAATTTTTTGCAATTTTTAGGTCCCGGTTTATAAGGATTTTCTTTATAGCAGAAATTTTTTCACAAAAAGTTATGTTCTACAAAGGTGTTCCTGAGATCATGACGGACAACTTTGTAGAACATCACTTTTTGTGAAAAAATTTCTATTATAAAGAAAATTCATACGATCTGGGTCCAAAAAATCGCGAAAAGCCACTTTTTTGGCCCACTCTGTATATAAAAATTTATTTGTTATACTAAAACAAAAATATCAAATTTATACATGAAAAATGTTAAATTGAACATATATATGAGGAAAACCGATACTTTTAAACAATTCAACTTTGAGCACCCAACCATCGGAGCGTTTTAGTTCATAAATTCTTAAATCTCCATCAAGTTCTGTTCGAAATTTTAGGCGATCTAACACAAGTGTTTTCAAGGTACCATAGTAAGTAAATTTTCCAGCCGTACCTTCGAATTTAATCAATTTGGGCAATTTTTGAGGATTGTCGGTATTTTCAAATACCTAAATTTTACTCATGAAACTAATAAGAACACTTCCAACAATTGGCATCCTTCACCCAGTGGCGTAGTTAAGGGGTAGCGGGTGGGGGGAGGCAGGTGCCCCCTAATTGGCCCAAATTTAACAAAAATCCCTAAACATACGGGCCCTTTTATGTTTTTTGGGAACAATCAGCCGAAGGCCTAAAATTTACATGATTTGGTTGGCCGAAAGGTCAAATTTGGCCGGTTAGATAAAATTTAGTGGAACAAGTTGGGGGTGTTTTTTGTAAGCTTGCTTATTTTAATTACCTCTTTAAACTTTTTAAAAAAGACATCTTCTTCAAAATTTAAAAAGTTGACAAGTATTGTGTAATGCTGGGCTTCATGAAATTTTCTACTGCATACAAAACTTAAGAAATCTTCTTGATCGACTTGACGACTGAAGATTAACGAGATTTCATTGGGAGGGTTTTGAATCAAACAAATTTTTGGATTTTGAAGAAAATTAGATGAAGTAACAGTATATTGAACTAAATAAAGGGTGTATAAAAAACCGGAATTTGGGCAATTTTTTCATGCTTTTTCGATCCGAAAATTTTTTTCAAAAATGACCCTATTAGGAGTAATTTTATGCGGGGAATCGATTGCGTGCATTTCTAACGCTTGAAAACGCTTCCCTGATCCTGATTCAGGAAAATATATGTGTGTATTGAAACGAATATTGAAAATTTTTTTATTTTCTGCCTGAAAATGACTTTCTAGGGGTAAATTTATGCGGGGAATCGATTGTGCGCATTCCCGAACCTTGAAAACGCTTCCCTGATCCTAATTCAGTGAATCGAAAAAAATCCAATACTTACTTTTATAAGCCGTTACAAACTTTTCATAAATTTCTTCATAAAAAAAATTGTCAGTCATCAAAAAATTCTTTGTCACAATTCGTTTCTCTGAAGCTTCAGTCAACCAATGAAAAATCTCCAAATATCTGTCAACTGGAAAATTAGGATCTTGGAACAAGAAAATGTTTTCAAAAATAACATTTTTGCACTTGAACTGGCTTACTGTTTCTGGGATATAAATTCCTGTATATTGTGCTCTCCCAGGAAAGCGATGAATTCGAGCTTCGTTCGAATTACAGATATCAAGTTGTGAGAATAGGTACAATGGAAGAATACTGGAATTTTCGTCGACGATTGAGTGTAAATATCGGCAGATGAGCTGGCATTTTTCTACTTCATTTCGTTGTAAAAATTGTAAAATATCGCAAATTAATTCAGAAGGAATAAAAGTGGACATTTTTTTCACAGCTAAAATAAATTAATAGACAATTTTTGATTGTTGATCATATTTATTTAGTTTATAGTTATGCCTGGGGTTTTGCTGCAATAAAGTTTTATCTCCATTTATGTCCTACTCTACCTTTTTTATGACTTCAGTTTTTTGTTTACATGATTTACAGTGAAGAAGATCTTAGTTTCCAATGGGGATAAATTTTCAATTTTTTCAGGAACGGGGTGAGGGGAGGAAGAGTGATTCCTGCTTCCATTGTTAACCACTGGGCTATTATTTCATCTATGAGTACATGTCTTTCTATTAATATTCAAAGTTATATTTTTGATGCTCAAATTGTCCTCAGGATCAAAGTTGTCGGCTTAGTTAAAGTTTTTTTGGCACTGATTATCTTTTATTGTTCCATTTTTAATTAACTGCCGCTGATCAGTCTTTTTTCGATTTTATTGATTGCGTTGTTTATCCATTCATGCACTCCAGTTTGTTCTTTACTTTAAACTAGCTCTGATGCACGCTTCGCGCATCGATATTACAGATGTCGACGTTGCAAACGTCGACGTTACAAACGACGACGTCACAGACGTTTATATTAAAGACGCTGACATTACAGATGTCGATGTTACAGACGCCGTTGTCGATAAAACATAATATAGCCATTGTTTCCCATAGCCAAAATCCCCGAGTACAAAAAATTAGCCGATTTTAAAGGGCCAGTCCGGGAAAAACAGAAACCGAGAGGTAAAAAACAGACCTAACTCGAAGGATTGGAAAACCAATAAAAAAACGAAGCCAAAGATCATAAAAAGATCGAAACCGAACGATTTTTATCGGTTTTCCCTACTCTAGAAAGAGATATTGATTTTTTATATTTATGGGTTAGCTACGTTTTGCCAAGATGGACCCAAAAAACAAAGAAAAACTTATCCAAGACTTGAAACTCAAATTAAGCGCCACTGTTGGTACAGATTCTGAAGGAGGAAAAGAGGGCTGCTCTTTAGGTTTGGTACTTCAAAGATTCGAGTAGTTTTTTATATTTTAAATTTTTAACACAATAATAATTTTAGGTTAGATTGGTCAAAATCCTTGTCATCCTATTGTGATGAGTTAGGCCACTCAAGTATCATTTCATTGTTTAGTTCGATACCAGACACGGTCAAAATCAAGGGCTCACCGTATGAACCAGAAAAGGCACTAGTATATCCTGTAGTAGGAGAAGCTATAGAGCATCAGATAGGTATTATCAAAGAAACTGAGGCGAGAAAGGAAAAAGACAAATCCAATGTGATATGGAAAGGGAAGGTATAATTTACAGCGTACCATATGGGTATAGTAACTCTTAATGCTATGGATAACCCATAACACCGGGGTTATATAACACGCATAACACATACCCCATTGTGTTATGGTGTATATAGCACCGGCGTGTAATGTTATGTATTGTATTATAAAGGTGTTATTTTGGGCTCTGGTTCTACTCTACTAATAGAAAATACTCTTTTTAGCCCTCAAACAGACTGCTCCGATTAGAAAACCAGCCATCTCCCGAAGAACTTCGTCTTCGAGCTGGAGTGCCTATCCGACTTGTTTATCCCTGTTCTTCTGGCCTAAGACACCGATATTTGCTAGAAGTTCTTCTTTTTAAAGAAAAATTAGCACAGGATCCGGAAAATATTGAAATCCATGAAAAATTGAAAGAGTCTCAAAAGAAGGTAAAATGTTTGAAATCCAATATTTGTAGAAAAATTATCAATTGTTTAGCTCCACAGTAACGATCAAATCAGAAATTGGGAAAGTCAAAATTTTGGTAGCTTTTTCTATTGTCAACGAGTAAAAATATTGACGGAGGATGAATTAGAGCCAGATGATACAAGATTTTATTCTTGGTCTACTAGAGTAAAAATTTAGGGTTATTATACAGGGTGAACTTAAATAGCCCGCCCCCATATAAAACGAATTTCCTAAGAGTTTTGATGCAAAGTTCTAGGGGCTAATTTTATAAGAAGAATCGATTGCGCGGATTTTTAAAGCACAAAAAATTACCTGATCCATATTTAGACGATTTTCGCTTCAATACGCCCATTTCTTCCCTGAATCAGGGTCAATGAGGCTATTTTTGATTCTGATATAAAATCATCTACCAGGTATAATTTCTAACTCAGAGAAGCATTTTTGCATCTTGGTAATGCTCTAAATTGATTTCCTGGATAAAATTATTCCTGGAGGGTTTTTAGAACAGAATTCAAAAAGCTCCCTCGACCCTGATTCAGGAAAGATTTGGGAATGAAGCCAAAATCACTTAAATCAGTGTAATTTTTTCTTACTCACCCTGTACATAATCTAGGTCAACCTCCAAAAATTCCAACCATGCTATGGAGGACCGGGTCTAGCCCTCATGCTGAAAACTGGCTGGAAAGTCGGAAAGGGACTTGGTAAAAAAGAAGACGGACAAGTAGAACCTTATATTGTTACTCTCAAATTTAGCAACAAAGGTAAATTTGTCTGCCCAAATTTAAAAAATAAAAAATAAATTTACAGGTCTTGCAACAATTGAAGATCGTCCTAAAGGGTTAACTTCTCAAGGTAATTTTTATATTCTTTATTTTGTCTTGAAGAATTGAAATTTTATTTTTGTGAATTTTTATCGCAAATGTTTTCGTTTGATATTCAAATTATGTGTAGTTGGAAAAAGGTTAAAAATTAAAAATTAAAATAAGGCAAATTTTTTTCAATACAAAAAGCTTACAACACCCGAGATTCCCAGGACGTCTCCGATCCAAGTACTAATCGGGCCCAACGTTGNGGTTAAAAATTAAAAATTAAAATAAGGCAAATTTTTTTCAATACAAAAAGCTTACAACACCCGAGATTCCCAGGACGTCTCCGATCCAAGTACTAATCGGGCCCAACGTTGCTTAACTTGCCAGATCGGACGGGATGGCGTGTTTTCAACGTGGTATGGTCGTAAGCGATTGTATCTATATCAAAAAGAGCGATGTGCTGATGCATGTTTGTATGCACAAAAAACGAGAGAATGGAAAAGATGCATATGTACGTTTGATTATCTTTCTTTTCGATTGGCACACTATTGCTTACGACCATACCACGTTGAAAACACGCCATCCCGTCCGATCTGGCAAGTTAAGCAACGTTGGGCCCGATTAGTACTTGGATCGGAGACGTCCTGGGAATCTCGGGTGTTGTAAGCTTTTTGCGTTGAAAAAAATTTGCCTCATTTTAATTTAAAAAATTTTTTTTATACAAATTATTATTATTTCTTTTACCTCATTTTTATAATGCAGATAACCCGGTGTTGTTGGAATAATATGTGGCACAATATCATGATTATGTGTCAATCTATAAGCATATGGCACCAATGTTGGATATCTTGCTGCAAAATCTGCATATCCAATTCTAGTCTGCCCAAAAGACACCATTTTAATCCGGTTTTTATCCATATATCCCATTTGAGAAATGTAGGCAGCAGCATCTCCAGCCAAGCTACCACCCATAGACATCCCTGTGACCCAGAGTTCATAGGTGGGATTTGTATTTTTGGCGGTGAAAAAATAGTCACGAAGGCCTCCATTCCACATGATGAGGAGGCCATTATACCAGAATTTGGCAACAGTACCGCCGCCGGGGAANCATAGGTGGGGTTTGTATTTTTGGCGGTGAAAAAATAGTCACGAAGGCCTCCATTCCACATGATGAGGAGGCCATTATACCAGAATTTGGCAACAGTACCGCCGCCGGGGAAGTTTTCGGTGAGGTTGTAGAAAGCTAAAAATTTTCTATCGCAATAAAAATGGGACCATGTGGATATCCAGTCATCCAATTTTCTCAGATTTGAAGGGGGCAAATTTGAGTCCACAGATTTGGAGGTGGGGAAGTTTTTCGAATAAAAATTGTCCAGGACATTAGTTGTGCATATCCTTTAGTTAATTTTATGTCCCGACCAGGTGGATCTAGGGGCCATGCCCTCCAAAACCGAATATTTTAAACAGAAAAATGGCATTTTTGGTCAAAATTCGATGGAAAAATGAGGTTTTTACTTAGTTGTACCCCAAATGAAATCCCAGAAAAGCTACTGTTCCACACCCCCTCCCCCTATCAATACGTGTGCACAAAAATCGGCTTACTATTTTCATCTGTAAGTTCAGCACCACCTACTGTCCCTCTAAACATAATAATAATAGCCTCGTCGTCGTCACTTACGGCCAGACCCCCGGCACAAGTTATATTAGGGTTATTACCCACATCGTCACATGGTAAAATCACAAAGCCATACCACTAAAAATCATTTTTTAGTCAACTTTGACTCATATGGGGGTAAAGAAGACGCCACAATAAGATCAATTTCGAATAATCTCTTTATGTTTTGAATTTGTTTGTATATTACAACAAAAACCCTTTTAATTA
>OZJO01000220.1:0-10440 GCA_900406225.1 Acrobeloides nanus
TATCAAAACAAAAGACTGTGTTCTGATTGTAAAGTCAATAAAAATCGAATAAAAAATTGATTGAATGATAAGAATTTAAATACCTCGAGAACCGACTTTGCTTTGTGCTTCTTTTTTGTGTATTGGTAAGACCAGAGACATTTCTAACACTATTACATTTTTCCTCGATAAGGATTTTCGGGTGAGAGACTTTTGCGCACCGACATTTGCGCACCGGACATTTGCGCACCGGACATTTGCGCACCGGACATTTGTGCACCGGACATTTGCGCACCAGACTTTTGTGCACCGACATTTGCGCACCGGACATTTGCGCACCAGACTTTTGTACACCGACTTTTGCGCACCGACTTTTGTGCACCGACATTTGCGCACCGACATTTTGTACACCGACTTTTGTACACCGACTTTTGTGCACCGACTTTTGCGCACCAGACTTTTGTACACTGACTTTTGCGCACCGGACATTTGCGCACCGACTTTTGTGCACCGACATTTGCGCACCGACTTTTGCGCACCGACATCTGCGCCCCGAATTTTATAAAATTTCGGTTCTTCAGACACACTGCAAAAATATCGATTATCAATGGTAAAACATTCTAATCTATCGAACAACCATAAGAGTCAATTTTCATTAAGAGATTTATCTTTATCATTTAATTTATGAACATTTAACATACACTTGCTCTTATACTTACTTTATAAACAACACCTAAAAGGTTTTGGTTAGGAAAATGAAATTATTACTTCCATTATTACTAAATCTTCCTGGTGTTTTCTTACAAGCTGTATGTAATTATTGGAATGGTGCATGTTATTATTTTCTTTCAACAAAAAGTACGCTAGGCGATGCTGATAGCATGTGCATACATTACAACGGAACTAAGGTATCGATTTTTAGCGCTTACGAAAACAGTTTCGTACTACAACAAGCACAACAAGCTTTCGGTTCAAATAGTATTTTTTGGACAGGAGGCGGTAGCTTCTCTAGTTCTAATTTTTCGCTTTCATGGACTTGGGGAGGTTATTTATACGATTCATCAATGACTTATGCTAACTGGGATATCGGAGAACCAAAAAATTATATTGGTAATTCTAATTTATGTGATAGTGCTAATTTTGCGATGATGACCATCAACACAGCTGATGGTAAATGGCAAAGGTAAGAGAGATCAATTTTTTTTTTTTGCTCAAAAACTTTTATTTTGAGTACACAAGATTTCTCGGCTGAACATTATGTTGTATGTAAATCAATAGATAACTGTGCTGGTGATGCAAATGTTTATAATAACGAATGTGTTGATCAAACTCTTCAAATTTACCCACCTTTTTATCCATTTAATATTACTAATCAAACAGGATGTAACGATGCCGAGTTTCCACTTTCTTTGCATTCGATAGAAGATGTCAAAAGTGCTTATGAAAATGCTTTTTTTAATATGTTTGATGCAGTTTGTTCTTATAATCTAACGATTAATGCTTCATGGAATTATATTGGACTTCGTTATGTTCAAGGTAGTTGGATATGGTTAGACGGAACGCCCGTCGACTATTTGTTGAATTGGTCTCTTGGATATCCGAAAGATCCTAAAGTCTATGGCGAATGTGTTCGGTTCAATACGGATTTAAGCAAACAATACGAAATCATCAATGAGCATTGTTACAGTAACGGTAACATATATGGTATCGTGTTTTGCTACAGTAAAATCAATTCGAATAGAAGCAAGAAAAGAGCTTATAAAAATAGAATCTCTCGGTTGTTTTCAAATAAAAAAAAGAAATTTCTTTAAAAAATTTATTTCTTAGTTAAAATATTATTTTTCACAGACAATATTTTGTTAAATTTCGTGGGAAAATAAAATTTAATAAATGATTTTCTTGTGTCACATTTTGCATTCTGGAGTTTGTTTTACTAATTCCCAAACTTGTTCACGACGAGGACAGATGGATTTGGTGTTTCCTATCTACAAAACTAAACTTTATATAAAGGCGAGATGCTGCACGCATGGCCTAAAGGATATTGATCATTCATGTTATTGTCCTTTCCCAACTTAAAAAAGAAAAAGTCCGCTATCGAGAGCCAGTTGGCGCTGACCGTCCGATCTGGCAAGTTAAGCAACGTTGGGCCCGCGTTCGATTCCTACAAAAGTAAAAGCGAGCAGTATCGAAACCGCCTCTTCAGCACAAGCGTCTGGCCTCCTAAGCACTTGACTATGGTCTGTTAGGGTGTGGCGCTAGCAGTCGTGAAACGCATTTCACGACGATTTTCGGACGCTAGCCGTCCCAAAAACGAGTTTAATTTTTAAAAATATGCTTAATTAATATGCTGAATTATTTTAATTAATATGCTAAAATATTTAAAAATATGCTAAATTATTGGGTGTATTTAAAAAATAAAGGCGGTATTCTTTATAGCTTGACAAGACGAACAAAACGACACTAAATTTATCCATTTTGAAAATTGCTTTGGGTTACCGAAACGAAAACCCTGAATCAGAGTTTTCGTTTCAATAACTCAAAGCAATTATCAAATTGGATAAATTCATTTTGTTCGTTTCGTCGAGCTATAAAGAATGCCGTCTTTGTTTTTTTTAATACACCCAATAATTAAGTGTATTTTTAAAAAAATGTAAAATTCAGGGTTTTCGTGTCAATATTCAGATAAATTCAAACCATTTTCCGGACGCATCTGGAAATGAGTCAGGATTTTTGGATGGCTAGCGTCTGAAAATAGTCGTGAAATGCATTCCACGACTGGTAGCGCCGCGCCCTCAACAATTTTGAACCTGATGTGAAACAGGGTGGTGAGACACTTGCAAATGGAGTTTTGTGGACGGGGCATTTGCGGATGGACTAAATAGATCAGGAAGCTTAAGATGAATAAATCTACAAGTGCCCCACCCCCTCCGCAAAATCCCATCCGCAAGTGTCACACCGGCAAAACAGACCATACATGGTGACATTTTCTCTTCCTCCAAAATAGACTCACAACTACTAGCACAGCACCATCAACAATTTTGAACCTGATGCGATACAGAGCGATGAGACACTTGCTGGCGGACTTTTGCGGATCGGACATTTGCGGATGAACCAAACGTTTTTCAATTTTTTTAATGAAAAAAATTTAATTTTTAAAGTTAAAATTAATCGGGTTCTGTAACGAGAGGCCCGTAACGAGAGGCCGTAACGAATGGCCATGAATTTGCGTCGTAACGAGGGGCCTAGTGCCAAACAGTGGCATGTTCAAGATTTTGATTCTGGGGGGGGGTAACTAGGTAAAAACCTCATTTTTCTTTAAAATTTTCGGTTTTGGGGAGCATGTCTCATCTGCCCTTTTTAAAAAAAAAAGTAAAATTCAGGGTTTTCGTGTCAATACGCCGACCAATTCAAATTTACAACGAGTCGTTTTGCAAGACAACGAGTTGTAATGCATTACAACTCAGCTAACGTCGTAATCTATTGGAGCTTTAAATCTCGCTAATTTGCTGAAACACTGTGTACATTTGAAGAAACCTAGAAGAGAACATTTTTCTGAGTGGTGTTTCGGTGGAAAAATTGCTTCGAAAGTATCACGAGAGCAAGAAGATCTTCGCCGAAGTGAAGATGAATGTTCGGGAGTTCCTGACTAACAACAAAGAAGTCATGGAAAAGATACCATTGGAAGACAAGATCATCAACCCATAGGCAAAAGTACTGTCTTCAATGGGATTCGACAACGGATGCCATCGAATTGAAGTTAATTCATGTCCATGATAGTGACAAAAAGAGTTACGACAAGCCTCAAAGCGCGGTGCTACGATCCTATGAGTTTCTTGACGCCAACACTTCTGGTAGCCAAACTCTTCGTCCAGAAGCTGTGGTTGATGAGCTACGAATGGGATCAAAGCGTGACGGAAGAAGAGAAGAAACAGTGGCTTCAGATCACTTCGCAGTGGCATGGCTTGCAAAAGTGAATTGAAAGAAGAATTTCAAGAAGCGGTGATGCGGCCTACCAACTTCGCACCTTCTGCGATGCTTCTGCTGAAGCCTTCGCTGCTGTAGTCTACTAGAGGAGCCATAAGGAAGAATCTTTAAATATCTACTTTTCGCTAAAAGCCATCTTAGACCATCATGAAAGTTTTAAGACATTCCTGTCCATGTAGCAAATTGTTTGTATATGGTTTGTAAAATTAAAAAGAAAAAACAATGAGATTTATTATAAACTCTGTTTTCTGATCCTTCCGAAATCAGGTTTTGGAGTAGTTGAGCCAATCGTGTCAACAAACAACTTTTGGATCTACTACACAATAGGGGAGCACCCACGTGAAAAAATTTTCAAAAATTTTTTTCTGGAAATTCCTTCTGATCCTTCTAGTGGTAAAAACATGCGGAAAATCCGAATTTGAAATTTTCAAAGCGAAAAAACGTTCAGGATCAAGGACTCGTTTTTACGCTTCGACAATATGTGCAATCAATTTCTCGCATAAAATTATCCCTAAGAGGCTTATTTTTAGAATTTTTCGGCTCCAGGACCCTGTCATTTTGGCCCCATAATCCAGAGTAGTGCCAAGTTGTTTATTGGCACGATTGGCTCGACTCCTCAAAAACCTGATTTCAGGAGGAATTATAAAGCAGAGTCGCAATTGCAACGTAACAAAATTGTATATAAGTTAAAATAATAAAACAAGATATAGGATGTTCAATAAATAAAATTAGGTATTAATTAAGCCTCAAATAATATTCTGATCCATTCTGGTTTTGAAGCGTAGTACGAATCTTTTCATTGCTGGTTGGATGCTAAAATGAAATAAAAATTTTTATATGAAAAGCTTCCTTTTGGCCAAATTGTAGAAAATAACTTTTTTTACCGAAAGTGATATCATTCACAGTCAAGTAGGGGGAAAAGTTGCCAATTTTTTGTATTCGGAAAGTTCATGAAAAATTGAGCATTTGTTGTTTTTATGGCATGCTCTGAATCGTTATAGTTTTCGAGATAATTGCGTTTGAATTTTTGAAATTTGAGTTCAAGTTTTTCGTTGTAATACAAAAAACTTTTTTGAATTTTTAATCGATTTTTAAAATTTTCATAAAATGAACATTGTAGCAATAATTTTTTATAGCTAAATGAGACGAACAAAATGACACCAAAATTATCTAATTTGAAAATTGTTTTGGGTTATTGAAACGAAAACATGAATCAGAATTTTCGTTTCAATAACCCAAAACAATGTTCAAATTGGATAATTTTGGTNAAATTGGATAATTTTGGTGTCATTTTGTTCGTCTCATTTAGCTATAAAAAAACTGCTACAATGTTCATTTTATGAAAATTTTAAAAATCGATTTTTCCGCAAAGAATTCAAAAAAGTTTGTGTATTACAACGAAGAGCTTGTAACAAATTCAAACGCAATTATCTCGAAAACTATAACGATTCAGAACATGCCGTAAAAACAAAAAATGCTCCATTTTTCATGAACTTTCCGAATGTCTCAACAAAAAATGGCAACTTTTTTCCCACTGGACTGGTCCTTATATATTTGTACAGCAAATCTGTAACAAAACGAACTTGATACTCAACAAGCCATTCATACCAGACACCACCTTCATCCGCTTTACGAGAAATATGAAAGTCGTATTTTGTTCCCGACTTTAAACGTAGCATTTTATTTAGTGGAATAATAACAGGAAACCAGCTAATCATTGCCTTAGAGTGATTGCCTGGCACAATACTAAAAAATTTGAAGCTATTACACAATAAGGAGGGCACCCATATGAAACATTTTTCAAAATTTTTTCTAGAAATGATCCCTTTAGGGGTAAAAACATGAGAGAAATCCGAATTTGACATTTCCAAAGTGAAAAAAAGCTTCCCTGATTCAGGGAAGGCCTGTATATTGAAGTAAAAAGTCGCAAAAATGCGATTTTTCAACGTTTCGCTTCAATACACAGACTTTCCTTGAATCAGGGAAGCGTTTTTTCACTTTGAAAATGTCAAATTCGAATTCCCCACATGTTTTTACTCCTATATAGGTCATTTCCAGAAAAAATTTGAAAATTTTTTCACGTGGAGTGGCCCTCCTAGTGTGAGTAGCTTCAAAAATTTTAATTAATTTTAAAGGAAAATAAAGAAAGAAACCTTAAGGAAACGTCGTTGTATAGAATCACATCAAAATAGCCAGCAAAACCCATGAGCTAAACAAGTTTGTATAATTAATAGAAAAAACTAGAGACGTGCCTCAGCTGGTTTATCACTGGAAAACGAGAGCTTTGCTTCCCGCGTATTTGGCTTTCTCGTGAAATTGGGATGCGAAAACTCAAAGCACTTTTGTGGCTCTCCCAACGGACAATAATTCTTTAAAGCAACAACATAGAGAGCATCTGTTGGTGAACTTGTACTAAACTTCGTGACAAGTAGACTAAAAAGGGAATCTTACTGTTTGGGGTCGCGCCCTTTGCTCGGTAGGCGTTTGTTCCAAAAATTGTTTTCGGTTGAAATAATAGATTGATGCATTCGCAGCGATTGAATAGGAGCTAAAATTTTTCTTATTTGACAATGCTCTAATTTTTATACCAATATAGCTTTTGTATGACTGTGGGATTGAGACCGTCGTGGGCTTGAGAATTGAAGTGACTCCATCCAAACATTCGGGCGACAGCTCATTGTCGGCAAATGATCCTAACAGTTCACTAACAATAATATCCGGTTGTTTAATTTTCCCTTCCCTTAGCAAGGGTTCCAACTGTCTCATGTCAGTGTTAAATAGCTCAACTACACCGTTCCACCTAAACGAAAACGTACAATTAAAAAATCGTGACTAGATTAAGGGTCGCCACAAGCACGGCACAAGCTATCGTACGAAAGTACGACGGCCCCACAAGCTATCGTACGAAGTCATCGTACGATCGTAAAATTAACGTAAAAGTACGACGAAATCGCTACAAGCTGTCGTACGACGCAGTACGATGGCATCGTACGAAATACGTACGATAGCTTGTGGCCATTTCGTCCGTCGTACGAGTGTATTTTACACTCGTACAATAGCTTGTGCCGTTGCTTGTGGTGGTACGATAGCTTGTGGCGACCCTAACATTGCATATCAAATAAGATATCAACGTTGGCCCAACGTTGCTTAACTTGCCAGATCGGACGGGCGGCTAACTTTGAATTTTGGGTCCAACTTTTTTATAGTTGAGGCTGAAATGGACTATAAAGAATACTCAATTTTTTCATAAACTTGTAATGCCTGTTTGCTCAAAATCGACGACTTTATGCGCAAAAATTTATATTTTGAATTATGTAATGTTGGGGTTTTCGTGTCAATGTTCAAATTTCAATTGATTCAGGCAATATTGTCTGAATCAATCAAATTTTGAAACGATTTATCAAACATTACAAACTTCAAATAACGCTTGAGATTTTCTTCCCTAAAAGACCTCTGTTAGAATCACCAAGAAGCAGAAACAGTAAATTTAGATAAAAATCAGGTACAGGGGGGGGGGGGAGGATGAAGAAGTCCTGGCAAAAGATGTATGAAGTCCTGACATAAGTTCCTACCATTCTAAAGCATCTACAGCCCCCAAATCTTGTCCGATTCACCCCAAATCAAATTTATACGCTACCACCAGCTCTGCAGGTGTTGTTATAACATGCCCTATAACTATTCTATCTGATTTTTTTACCTATTTTCAAAAAATGTCCTTATTCTTTCGAACTTGGCATCCCTGGTTTACTTCAATGCCGGGTCATGTGCTAGTCATAAATTTTAAATTAAATAAATACGCACCTATTGCGATTACAATATTGCAAAGTAACAAATGAATTCGGGTTTTTTTCAATGGCATATAACTTCAAAGTGAAATGCATCAAAACTTTGCGGATATCCTTTTCAGCTTCGAGCGTAGCCGTGACCAATGGCCCTCGTCCAGCACCTAATACCATGACTACAATCTCCTTTTCATCAGCGGTCTTTTCCACTTTGAGGATGTCAAAAAGGGCTTGAAGAATGGCATTCTTGTATTGAACATATTTGACAGGATCCTGCTCAAATGTCTCATAAACGGTTGAATCTAAGTTGTCGGCCAAGGGCTGTAATGGTGCCTAAATTGGAACTCAGAATGTTATGCAAATCTAAGCAATTCTACTTGAAGGGCATCAATATATTCATAGCCAATTTCTATGGCCGATGTGGTTTCTTTCGAGGTAATATTTTCCAAATAAGTTAGCTTGTTTCCAATAATTGTCCGTAGCACTTTGACAAACTGAGTTTTCAGGTTTGAGCCAACTGGCTGTCGCCATGATGAGACAAGTACTCGATGCGTACTCGAAAACCACAAATCACTGAGCAAGCGAGAATGGGCTCTAAGAAAGTGGTACAGTCAACCGTCGATATAGTGACCCCCTCCATTCAATTCGATATAGTGACCCCTTCGGCCGCTTTTTGTTTTTTAATATTGTGATTTGTTTTTTTTAGAAGAAGAACCATCAAAAGGAGGAATACCCATTCGAATCTATTTCATGATGAAGAAACAGTTAAAGAGACGGACCTCGAAGTTGAACTGAACGTTGGACAAGATGCAGAGATGGAAGAATTGATGTTAGTCGAAGAGATCGAAGACTTGATGGCATTTATTAGGTTGGTGCATAATTATCAAGTGTTTTTAAAAGCGCGTCAAAATCTTTATTATTTGGCATTTTGTTATCGTTTATTTTATTTCATCGTTTTGTTTATTTCATAAGCTATCAATATGCGTACACCCGATCACATTAAGCTTCGCTATGTTATGCTCAATCACTTCACGAAACGATTGAGCAGCAGTCCATCCTTTCTCGATCTCACAAACACTTATGGCGAAGGAACAATTGGCGAAAGTACAGTCCGAACTTGGTTTGCTCGATTCAAATCCGGCGACAAGGATGTAGAGGACAAAGAAGGAAGAGGTAGGCCTTTAGAACTTGACGATGATGCACTATTAGAGGCCGTAGAGCAAGACGAAAGTTACGCCACCAGAATGCTTGGAGAGGAGTTTGGGGTCGACCACTCAACCATTGTTCGACATCTTTGAGGAGCTTCTTCCTCATCCTACTTACTCTCCAGATGCTGCTGCGACTGATTTCCATGTCAATCTCTCTATCTCGAATTGGATGTAGGGTGAAATCTCTGATGACTTTTACGATATGGTTGATTCAGTCAAAGGTTGGATTGCCTCTAAGAACCGTCAAATCTTCACACATGGAATCGACCTTCTTCCTGAAAAATGGCAGGGTATTGTAGATGCCGATGGAGACTATGTTCATTAGAGTTTTTTATCATTTAATCAACTTTTCTCTTTGTGAAAATATAAATTTAAGTTGGATTTAAAAACGCTTGATAATTATGCACCAACCTAATAAATATTCAATAGATGAAGAATCAGAAGTCGAAAATTAATTTTCATTTATATCATTGTTTTGGTCTATTATCTGTGTTAATTATCGTTCAATTGAGCAAGAGAAACCATGTTAAACCATCAAGATATCAAAAGAGAAAAGAATTCAACTTCATAGAAGATAAAGTTTAAGATGCATAAATGTTGCCAGAAGATTTTATGATAAATTTTGAGTGATCTTTTTCCATCTGTACTCTTTTTAGACGTTTTTTCGTATGGCACCGAGATTGTTTGCTAAATTACTTGCGTTTATCGAGAATGATATCAAGGATTTTGCACCTCGAGCTGTGTGACAATATTGTCGAAAAATCGTTGTCGCGCGACAATGTTCGACAACGTTTAACAGCGTTTTTTATTGAGCTCGACAACGTTTCACAGCTCATTTAACCGTGTTTTTTGGGCGCGACAATGTCTAACGTGCACCCTAAACGCTACAAAGAAGTTATGGAACGCGCTACCGGCCGAAGTTGTGATGATTGACCACCTGGAACGATTCAAGAACGCTGTGTGCTGCCCAGAAGTTGACCGCCGATTGATCAACTGAGAAGTGATCAGAAAAACCGAAGCTTTGGTCTAAAACTAGGAATCTTATTATTATATGTCATGTTGTACTTGATTGCTTGTGATACTTTATATTACTTGAACATAACTTGGGATTTAATCCTGTGCTTAAGATACAAATCAATTGGAAATATAGTAACCCATCTCCCTGAGGGGGTCACTATATCGAGGGTTGACTGTAAGAGAATCTAAAGAAACGTACAACGAAAGACAAGCTTGATGCGTTTCTGGTTCTGAAATAAAAGTGTCCGTATCATACCAAAAGAATGACAGCTAAAGAAAAGTATGTTAAAAAATGAGAATCCGTTTTGAGCCAGACTTACGGGCTCACCCCTCCATCTTCGATACAATTCTGGGTTACAAAACTCATCAGCTAATGTTGGTAGCATCTTTAAACCAACAACTAATCTAAAAATAAATTCTACTTGAAGGGCATCAATATATTTCATCACCTAGTGCAAGAATAGTTGTCA
>OZJO01000220.1:14363-38252 GCA_900406225.1 Acrobeloides nanus
AAGCTTGAAAATGCTTCCTTGACCCTGAATCAGGGAAATAAGAGTGTGTATTGAAGCGAAATATTTTCTCTTCAATACACACTCTTATTTCCCTGAATAAGGGTCAAGGAAGCATTTTCAAGCTTCGGGAATGCGCGCAATCGATTTTTTGCCTAGAAATTAGTCTAAAAAGTCGATTTTTAGAAGAGAAATCTAAAATTTTCATATTTTCGCTTCAATATACACCCTTATTTCCCTGATTCAGGGTCAAAGAAGCATTTTCAAGCTTCGGGAATGCGCGCAATTGATTTTTCGCATAAAATTAGGGGTAGTAGGGTCATTTTTTGCAAAAATTCAAAAAAAAAATTTTTTCGGAAAAATTTGCATAAAATCCGGTTTTTTTTGGCCCACCCTGTATTTTTTCATCGTTTTGAAAATTTTTACGTTTGTCGAAAAAATTCCATCGCACCCCTCTCCAGTGAAACTTTAATTTGCGTATTGTAAAAATATTAATACAGGATGAGCCAAAAAAAAAACCGTACTTTTGCGTTTTTTTGGCGAAAAATTTTCAAAAAATTTTTTTTCAAAAATCGCATGAAAAACTCCTTATAGGTGATTTTTGAAAAGAATTTTATGAAAATTTTTCACCAAAAAACGCAAAAGTAAGGTTTTTTTGGCTCACCCTGTATTGGGTTGTTCCAAGTTCTCGAACTTCACTCTTCATTTTTTATACTCATCGATAGAGTGAAAAATGAAAAGTGGAGCAAAAATTAAAAGCGATGATCTTTGGAACAACCCAATACAATTCAACAAAGCTCACAATAATGACTCATCAAAATAAGTTGGAGGACTTTGACTCTGATTTTCAGAGCCACCACCCGTTATGATATCAGCCGCATCCTTCTTATCTTTCTTCTTCTTATTTTTGTTAGCCTTTGACATCTATATTTCTGTAATTAAGAAACTAATTATTGATTATATGAATAAAAATACAGGGTGTATATAAAAAAATGGAATTTGGGCGATTTTTTCATGTTTTAATGACCCGAAATTTTTTTTGTCAAAAATCCTAAAAATGACCTATATAGGGGTAATTTTATGCGGGGAATCGATTGCGATCATCCTGAAGCTTGAAAATGCTTCCTGGATCCTGATTCAGGAAAGTGTGTATATCAAAGCTAAAAATACAAATTTACACACTTACTTTCCTGAATTAGGATCCGGGAAACATTTTCAAGCTGCGCACAATCGATTTCCCCGCATAAAATTACCCCTATATTGATCATTTTTAGGATTTTTGAAAAAAAATTTCGGGTCAAAAAGCATGAAAAAACGCCCAATTCCGGTTTTTTCGATACGTCCTGTATAATTAATGCTCCAACATTCCATCAATATATTGTAAATAAAATCGTGTAAACGTCAAATTTATCGCAACTTGTTTTAATCTATAAATTTATCGGCAGTAAACAAAACACATATTAAAAACAAGAAATTTTTATTTTCTTTCCTATTTAATCTAAACAAATAAAACAAACTAAAATTATGATAATGTCCTGGATTATGGATTTTTACAGTTTTGCCAATTCTTCTGCCTTCTTAAGGACATCTTCGATGCTTCCTTGCATATAGAACGCCACCTCAGGGATGTGATCAAATTCACCTACAAATTATGAATTTAATTAGAATTGTAAGATATGTCAAGCTTTGAAAATTTTTTTAAAAGTGTTATTCTACAAAGTTGTTAATCGTGATCTCAATAACAACTTTGTAGAATAACACTGAAAAAATTTCTGATACGAAGAAAATCCTTACAAAAATTAAGATTTTTTAAATTTAGCGTTAACTGCAGCTAGTGATTTAGCATCACTACTGCTCTCCTCCCTCCCTTTTTAAAGGAAGGAGATTACTCTCAGTCCCGATCCGTAACATCTCCACTGATATAGAGTATTTAATAGCTTTTCTAACGAAAAATTTCGCTGTTGCACGCGAAGACGAGCCTGTTCTAATTAAACAATATTAAAAGTCAACGTACCTTTAAGAATCTTTTCAAAACCTTCGATGGTCTTCTCCAAAGTAACAAATTTGCCTTGATGACCGGTGAAAACTTCGGCGACTTGGAAAGGTTGAGAAAGGAAACGTTGAATCTTACGGGCGCGGGCGACGGTCAACTTATCGTCTTCGGATAATTCATCCATACCCAAAATGGCAATGATATCTTGGAGTGACTTGTAATCTTGGAGAATCTTCTGTACACCACGAGCGCAATCATAGTGTCGGTGGCCAACAACATTCGGGTCCATAATACGCGACGTTGAATCCAATGGATCTACGGCTGGGTAAATTCCCAATTCGGCAATACCACGAGACAACACAGTTGTGGCGTCCAAGTGAGCAAAAGTAGTAGCTGGAGCAGGATCAGTCAAGTCATCAGCTGGCACGTAAATAGCTTGGACAGAGGTGATCGAACCCTTCTTTGTTGTAGTAATTCGTTCCTGCATACTACCCATGTCTGTAGCGAGGGTTGGTTGGTAACCGACGGCAGATGGAATACGACCCAACAAGGCAGATACTTCAGAGCCGGCTTGTGTGAAGCGGAAGATGTTGTCGATGAAAAGCAACACGTCTTGACCTTCTTGATCGCGGAAGTATTCGGCGACAGACAAACCAGTCAAGCACACACGGGCACGTGCACCTGGAGGCTCGTTCATTTGACCATATACCAACGACACCTTGGAGTTCTTGCCCTTCAAATCAATAACGCCACCTTCAATCATTTCGTGGTAAAGATCATTTCCTTCGCGAGTACGTTCACCAACACCGGCAAATACGGAGTAACCACCATGGGCTTTGGCGACATTGTTGATCAGCTCCATAATAAGCACAGTTTTTCCGACACCAGCACCACCAAAGAGACCTTAAAAGAAAGTGAATAAAATATTATTTTATGCATATCTGGGGCAGTAATCCTGATTGATTTTCTCACTTACCAATTTTACCACCTTTGGCATAAGGAGCTAGCAAGTCGACGACCTTAATACCAGTCACGAGAATTTCTTGTTCTACACTCATCTCTACGAATTCGGGTGCCTCCGCATGAATTGGAGCAAAATGTTTTGATGGAATTGGACCACGCTCATCAATTGGTTCTCCAATAACGTTCATAATACGCCCAAGTGTCTCAGGACCGACGGGAATCTTGATTGGATCACCAGTGTCTACAACTTCTTGGCCGCGCACAAGACCTTCTGTACCATCCATAGCAATTGTTCGAACAACATTGTCTCCTAAAATGTTAAAATTAAGCAAATAAGTAAATAATCTAGGTCAAAATTATTTTTAAAAACATGTAAACCAAGCAAAATTCTTTAATAACTGTTTCTGAAACTCTTCTTTGTGCGTCTTTTTCCAACTCAAAACTGACGTTATGAAAAATTCTAATTCTTTTTTTAAAATGTTCCTCATAATCCACAGGGGTTCAGCGAAACTCCCAAATTATTTAGGCTCTTAATAAAGCAAAGCTTACCCAAATGCTGTGAAACTTCCAAAATCAATTTCGGTGTACGACCTGTTACTTGCAAAGAATTGAGAATTGGCGGTAATCCTTCATCAAATTGAACGTCAACGACAGCACCAATAACAGCTGTAATACGACCTTTAGATCCAGCTTTAGTTGTTGTTTTTGCCGCTTCTTTAGCTTGGTTATTTACCAAAGAAGTATGAATATTCTTCGTTGAAGTGGTAGAAACATTTTTTTGATGTCCTAAAAATACAGATTTCTTAAAAAGCTATGTTTCAAACGACTAGTGATTTTAAAAACTGTTTAAGTAAAGTGGTTATACAGATTTTCGTATTCATTTTCAAGTTTTTGCAATGTTTTTAAGGATCAAGTGCTGGCACTTATAACTAGGGATGGCCACAGACACGTAGCCAGAAAAAATTATCTAGGGTGTTTTAAACAGATTTAAAAAATTCAAAAATCAACGTAAAATCGGGTTTTTGAGCCCCGGACCAGGTTTTGTATTTTTTGAGGCACGAAATTTGGCTCGAAATGACTCTTAAAAACTTCCCCCATTCGTTAATCTCACTTTATAAATTCAATTTGAAGCCCGCTCAAACCGTTTAACACTAATACCTGAGACCTTAGAATTTTCGAAGTGTCGCCTCTTAAGGTTAATGAATTTTGACATGGCATCTTTTGTAAAAATCCAAGAATATCATTTTTGGTAAAGACACCATGTCAAAATTCCTCAACCATAAAATACTGCCTAAATCACTAAATGGCGTTATGCCTGAATATCTGGCGTACCGCTTATTAGTGATGCGGCATAACAGAATTAGCGATGCTATTAGTGGCTGTGAATGGAATTACGGCCCTAACAAACCTACCATTTATTAAAGAACCAGCGGCCATACATCTTTGCGTTTGAGCGCGTAACAAACGAGAAACAGTTCGGGCCCCAAAATTTGTCAGTGAACGGCTTGCCATTCTAAATTCTAAAAATAAGGTTAATTAATAGTTTAATACACAAGAAAGTAAAATATTCAACGATAAAATTCCATTAATGTGTGGCACTCAGGGTTGCCTTTTTTGGGAATCGAACTTAACTCCTTTGGTGTAGATTAGTGATGCGTCAAAATCGCGATTACGATATCGAAATTTCGGCTTACGGTGCCCAAATTTCGATTTTGACTTTTCCGATTTCGAAAAATCGAAATGGAGACATGTAGCTTCGATACAATCGAAGCGAAGATCAAAAAAAGTTAAGAGTCTCCCTCTTATGTTTTTGCCCAAAATTTTTGGAAATATTTTTTGAAAATCATGATAGTCCCCCATGATTTTTCACCAAAATTTTTTCATTATTTTCAAAAAAAATGTTCAAAATTGTCAAGTTTTCATCAAAATTCATCGTTTTTCGCCAAAAATAGTCATTTTCAGCTTAAAAATGGCAATTTCTTCTGGAACTACGAAATTACGACCCCCGATTTCGAGAAATCGGAACACCGTAATTACGATTTTGACTTTTCCGAAATATCACTAGTGTAGATGGCAAACGCGTAACTACACCATGGAGACATGTAATCGATAGTCGACAAATTTGACCCTTATTATAACGTGAAAATTAAAAAAAATCGATTCTAATTTTTCCATTGGGGTACCCCTCCTCCAATTTTGGTGTCAAAAATCTTAAGGCCTCTTATACAATGGGTACAATAGATGATGTGTCGCAACAATTGATATTATCTATTACATCACTATTCATAATGCAAAGATTTTTTTGAGGATTTCTTCGGAAATACAGAGCGGAAATACAATCCTGATAGTTTTGATGTCGTTAGAAAGCTGGATTTCGAAGAATTGAATGACACCAAATTCCTGCCATAACTCTTTCTGGTTGAGGAGTTATTGCATAATTAGTAAAAATGTCAGCTTTTCCGACATTTTTTTTCATAATTATGTAATATCTCCGTAAAGAGTGATGGCATGAATTTAATGTCATTCGACTGCTACGAAATTCAGCTTTCTAACGACACCAAAACCATCAGGATTGGCTTTGTATTTCTGGAGAAATCCTCAAAAACATTTCGAAACATCAAACGACCCCTTCGTTATCGAACCATTCTACAGGTATTAAATGAGATGAGCGATAGCTTGTTGAATTCCTGAGATCATGCCGAACAACTTTATACAGGGTGGTCCAAAATTACTGTACATTTTTTCATCGTTTTTTGTTTCGAAGTTTTTTCAATTTTTTTTCATTTTCGTCTATTTTTTTATCGATTTGATATTTTTATCTTCAGCGATAAAAAATGGAATTAAAAAATGATTGGATTTTATGCTTAATTTTCATAAAAATGTGAAAAAATCTTCGAAACGAAAAATGATGAAAAAATGTACAGTAATTTTGGACCACCCTGTAGAACATCACTTTTCATGAAAAAATTACTGTGATGGAGAAAATAACGAATAAGCTTTTAGCGAAAGTGCCCGAAAAATTATAAACTCTATTTTTTAAATTTTGTAATGCTCAATAAATCGCTTCAATATCGAGATTTTATTGAATCAGGCAATGGCCGTAGGAAGGCAAGAATTTAACTAATCCGGATTAGTAAAATTCGAAAAGTAAAATTTACGATGGATAAATATTTTTCGCACTAACATTTAAATTAGCATACATACAGGAAAACGGAGAAGTCCTGACATGGGATGCAAAAAGTCTTGTCCATGTGTGCAAAAAGTCCTGCATAGAATGCAATAAGTCTTGACATAGGAAAAATTTTAGTTTTAATGGAAAATTTACACTTAAGCGAGGACTTTTTGCCCCCTTGGCGAGGACTTTTGCCCCCTTGGCGAGAACTTTTTGCCCCTTAGGCGAGGATATACCCCCCCCCCATCCCTTGTATATGCGGCGATTCGTAAGGCTTCAAAATAAAGGCCCTAATTTAATATAAAATTAAAAAACTTAAAGATGCAAGACAGGTAAATGGTGCAAAAAGAGATCAAATCCATTAATTTAATCATGAAATGTGTAAATGAAGTCGGAAATAATTTTTTAAGCATATAACTATGCTAGCCCAAAAAAGATACTTTTTAAGCGCAAAAAAACATTGACGATTTGAAAAATGCGGCACCTAAACCGAATTAGCTCCCTGTATTTGTAAACCTATATATTTTAGATTCACTTCGAAGACATGTTAGCTTATACAACTTCGTCAGAGTCTCAGTCTTTCTATTATCAAGACGAAGGAAAATGCGGAATGAAGATTACAGTGACTACATAACCTAGATCTTCATGTATGCAATTTTTTTATCGTGCCCGCGAATTTAAATTGCTGTTCGAATGGATTTTATTTGTAAAATTGTGCTTTTTTTAAATAACACTTATGGTTTTCGTTGTGAAGATGAAATTTTCGCATATATTACAGGGTGAGGCGAAAAAAGTGGACTTTGGGCGATTTCAAATTTTTTATTTTTCACCAAATAACCCTATAGGGGGGTTTTCTATGCGAGAAATCGATTGCGCTCATTGCTGAACCTTGAAAACGCTTTCCTGATCCTGATTCAGTGAAGATATGTGTGTATTGAAGCGGAAATAGGCTAATATAGGGTCAGGGAAGCGTTTTCAAGGTCCGGAAATGCATACAATCGATTCCTCGCATAGAAAATCCGGTACTAGTATGGTACGGGGACCGCACTTGACAATTTGTTTTCAAGTATAACATAAATGGGTTATTTTGTGATGCAGAGTCCAAAAATCTCATTTATAAATTATGAAAACACAACTTGAAATAAATCATACGATATATGTAGACCAAATAGGGGTACCTTAAGGGGAGTAAATTTTCCCACCAACACGACCACGATGGGATACATAGAAATTAAACACATTATCAACAAGAATCATATGATATTTTTCTAGTTGTTAGAAGCATTTTCATAATTTATAAATGCGATTTTTGGATTCTACACCAAAAAATAGCCCATACATGTTATACTTGAAAAAAACCATACTAGTACCGAAAATCCCTATAGTATTATTTTGGTGAAAATGATAAAATTTGAAAAAATCGCGTAAAAATCCACTTTTTTTTCACTTCATCCTGTATTTTTCCAATTAAATCTGCAGATAAAAAATTTTTCATTGGATTTTTTACTTTCTTTGCTTGAATTATTGAAACTTTATCATATTTAGTTTTTAATATTAACTTGATATTTTTTTCAAGAATGGACTCAGTTCCATTATTAAGCGATGGAGATGTTGTTCTTCAACAGAAGTATCCATTTCATGCTGCAGTTTGGGAAAACAACATTGAGTTGTTAAGAAGTTTGCTGGAAAATCATAAAGACCAAATTAATTCCTTGGATCCACATGGTCGTACACCTTGCCATTTGGCTACAATTCTTGGGTACGTTGAATGCGCTGAACTTTTACTCGGTGAGTTCGATTTTGATTAGCTTCTTTAGTTTACACTCTCTCTGCCACCAAATGAGTTACTACTAGGGGGGGGGGCAAAAGTTTCAGACAATTTTCACAATACATTTTACAACAACATTATAATATATTTTAATCTAAGTGCGTATATTATGTATGTACAACAAATAAGCACCGTTCAAATTATCTGAAACTTTTGGATAAATTTCTGAAACTTTTGGCCACCTGGTCTGAAACTTTTGCCCCCCCCCCCTAGTATTAGGTTGTATCCAAACATGATGGTTATTTATTCTCGATATTAAAACCATTTCCAATAATTATTTCCTAAAAACAATTTCCAATAGTCATTGACTCATTTAAAAAATTATAATATACAAATTCTTGCATGGAGAGATAAACTGAAGAAGTGTTGTTTGTTTAACGATTTTTAAACGATGCTAGTTTAGAACAAGGCGCTGATGCGAATACTCAAGATAAAGGTAAATGAAGTTATAATAGTTATAGGTGAATTAGGGGTTATTTTTTGCCCAAATATGAGATTTTAATTAGCGTTTGGGGAAAAAATGAACAAAAAGTTTAAAAGAATATGATTTTGTATAGGTCACAGATTTTTATACAACACCGGCTTTTGGACGTAATAGTGTGGGGGCATTCACGGGTATAAATAATCAACGTTTTACATAGAAATGTGGCTGTTATCTCATGATGCAGTTTGTTTGGCTAATCCACCATTTCTGGCAAAACTTTTGGCTTATCGTGATTATCAAAGAGCGTTGCAATCGAATGAAATGATGAAAACACTTTATGAAAGCCTTCAGGTTTTTATTTTCAAGTTTTGTTTAGTAATACATAATTGTTTAGAACTCTGATGATTTCTATGTAGAGATGGCGTGGAGTTTTGAAAGTTGGCTGCCTTTTGTCAAGAATATGTGTCCTTCTGATACTTATAAGGTTATTTATTTCAAAAGTAAAATATATTAAGCCATGTTTTGGAAAAATTGGCAAGAAAACAACTGATTGATGCTTAAAAAACCTTTTCTTTTATCAATTTTTCCTTTAAAAATTTAAATTTTTGGATAAAAGTACCCTCTAAACGACCGTTTTCACTGGAGGGCAGCCCTACCGTTGTTCACACATGACATTTTTTTATCAAGTTGTAATTTGGTGTATTTAAGATCTATAAAAGTGGGACCAATATAAGAATTGATACATCTTTACTCGGTTTTGATAATACATCATCCTCATCTTCTAACGGCCGTCAGACGTTCATATTTCGATTTTCTAATAAAGAAAACGCGGAAATTATATTCATTGATCATTCGCAATGTTCTGTAAGCTTGTTTTATTATCTAAATTGTACATGTTTGTATAGATAGTTAATTAAGAATTCATTTATAAATTGAATTTTTGGGCTACTCTCGGCTCTTATACCACATTGAACGTGGTTTCAAATCGCAAAATATTATTATTTTAAATTTTTTCAAAAAATATTAAGAGCAATTTTATGCGGGGAATTGATTGCGTGCATTCTCGAATCTTGAAAATGCTTCCCTGATACAGAGAAAAACTTGGGCTTTTTGAAAATGTGACAAATGACCATTTTTGCTTCAAAAACACAATTTTCCCCTGAATTAGGGTCAGGGAAATTTTTTCAGGGATCGGGAATGCGCGCAATCGATTTCCGCATAAAATTACCCCTAATAGGGTAAGTTTTGAAAAAATTTCTAAAATAAAATTTTTGATTTTAGACCACGTTTAATGTGGTATAAGAGCCGACAGTAGCTCCGAATTTTTCTATATAATTTATCTATTTTAGGCACATATACAAGCTATTAGTTCTTCAAGTCCACCAGTTTTTGAACATTTCAGTGTTCCCGAAGAAGTTATTGCGGAAAAGCTGCTCTCTCCAGTTACTACGACTTATATAAATGTTGATAATGTTGGTTTTGAAAGGTCGAAATCATTTGGCCTTTTTTCCTGGATTGGTTCAAATGCCAAAGAAGAAGATATCGAAGGATATACAGCCAAAGTACGGCTATTTTTGTTGAAATTTTTGCATTTTTAGGTTTTTAATGCGTCAAACCTTGAGGTAGTTACCAAAACACGTGTAGAACATTTACGAGACGAAGACAAGTGGAAAAATTCTAGAGTAAACCAAGAGAGTTGTGTTTCCAAACTAAAATCTTTTTAGGACTTTGGAAGCAAGCCGGTGTCTTTCTTGATGGGTCTTTTTGAAAAGAAATCAGAGAATTCACGGGAAAATTCACCAGCTGATACTAGTGGGATTACAATGGCTCAATACTTACAGGATGAAACGGGTCAAACTTCATCTCGAATTGGTAGGGCATTTTGGAGCACAAGGGGGCACTTACGTGTAAACATTTTCAAAAAATTTTTTCTGTAAATGACCAATCTAGGGGTAAAAACATTCGGGGAATTCGAATTTGACATTTTTGAAGCGGAAAAACACTTCCCTGGTTCAGGGAGAGCCTGTGTATTGAAGCGATAAATTGCAATTTGCCAACCTTCTACGCTATTCTTCCATGTTTAGGTAGACCAAGACAAGAAGTTGTGCGTAAAAACTCTTTCAACGCTAGCTTGTGGCTAGCCGATAGTTTTCCTTTGAAACTTCAAGTAATGAATTATAATTTATTTGATTCCTCAATATATTGTGAAACTTTTGATATCTATTTTAAGTCATAAGATAACAAAAAAACAAAAAATGAGAAGGGCTTGAGATCGGTCAAAATCAAAATTTTACCTTGTTACCGTATGGCTTGAATAAATTATATCAAAATGTGCCATTTATATTGAGGAATTTGTGTAAGTTGTTATTTAGGATCAAATATTTCCGATTATCGATCTTATGGCTATACGAAATTCAAATTTTTCGCGTCTAAAAAGCTTCATTCAACTTCAATTACCTTCAGGTTTTCCAGTGCAAATCAATATTCCGGTATTACCCGATTTTTAATCCTTTAATTTAATAATTTTTAAAGCTCTTCCACATGATCAATGCAAAAGTGACTTTTCGCAATGTCAATGAACCAGGTTAGTTCGACACACATAAGAATTGGAGCTATTCAAGTCTGGGGGCTCCAATGACGTGAAAAAAATTGAAAATTTTTCTCAGAAAATGCCAAAGCCTGAAAAAATACCAAGCCTAAAAAAGGATTTAAAGTTAACATCTTCTTCGAAAACACAACTTTGCTCGAAACAGTGTCAAGGAAGTGTTTTACGTTTCGGGAGTGCGTTTGTTAGATTCCTCGTGAAAAATTACGCTAAAGGGGTCATTTTCCAGAAAAAATTTCAATTTTTTCACGTCATTGGGTCTCTCCCAGACTTGAATAGCCCCAAAGAATTTTAAGTGAGATTTATTTTAGAGCCGACAGCCTTGAAACAAGAAATTGGCTCGACAGCGTCGGCTTTCCCATTATTTGAATTGGATCCATCTGTTTTTGAAATTCCTGCTAGTTATTCGACATTCAACGCAACTTCATCATTGTTCTTTGAACAACCTGAGCGCGCAACATCTGCCACTTCAGTTTCCGATGCAGCAGCAGCAGCTCATCGATGTAATTTGTGATTTTTATTTGTAAATTTCACATTTTTAGTTGGCGCTGTTGATTTGGATGATGAGTATGTGTACCTCTTGGAGAGATTTATGAATGAGGATGAGACAGGTTCTCCTATTTATCGAAGTCAACTCCAACAAGCCATCGAAGAAAGTTTGGTGATATCAAGTGGAGCGGTGAATCCAGTACGAGAATCTACTCCCGAAAATGAAGTAAGTTGATGTGAAAGAGCACATTTTAGCTACTCAAGTTAGCGAGCCGCCGAGCTTCGTATTGGAGTCGAACGGCACATTCTTTAATGAAAGTAGGGAAGTACATCCTCTGCAATACCCCTATGACTAAAAGGAGATATGGGAATGAAAGTCCATCCAAGATAAACTAACAAAATATACAATATAATAACCAAAATATTCAATCTCTTCCAAATTTATGTGATTTCCAAAATTCATTTTTTTCAAAATTTATATTCCCGATTTTTTCGAATTTACGGTTTCCGTCTAGCCGAGAAGGCCGGCTGACGAGGCTCGTAGTCATTGATTGGTTGTCAAAATTTCGTTTATGTGAGAGCCAGTTACTCTTATTTGATTTAGGTTGATATCGAATTGGTGCAAGCCTTGGAGCTTTCTAAGGCCGAAGAAGAAAAGCGTCTTGAAGAAGCACGGCGTCTTGAACAAGAAGAAGATGAAGAACTAAGACGCGCCTTGGAATTAAGTTTGATTGAACAATGACATAGTTTTTAAGTATAGAAGTTTATAATATTATATGCATTTCATAATTTCAAATTTTGGAGCTCTTTCCTCTGAGCTCCAAAGCTCTTCCCCATGGGGTAAGAGCTCCCAAATGTTTGCTCATAGCTCTAAACTCAGTTTTGGTTTTCGTTCATGTGCACATAGAGACCTTTAAAAAATATATTTGGTGAAAATTTCTGTATAGTTTTATTTTTGTGCAATCTATTCATGTTTTATTTATAAGCTCATTGTATATTTAATATCAGATATGCTTAATTCTTTATAAAGGTCACAATATTATGGTATAAATATAGGTTGTTTGATGTTTCGAAACTTGACATTTCGAAACATTTTGTATGTTTTTGAGCTGATTTCTTCGGAAATACAAAGCCAATCCTGAAGTCGTTAGAAAGCTAAATTTCTTAGCAATCGAATAACACCAAAATCATGCCATAACTCTTTCTGGTTGCGAAGTTATTGCATAATTATTTAAAAAAATGTCGAAAAAACACATTTTTTACTAATTATGCAATAACTCATCAACCAGAAAGAGCTATGGCATGATTTTGGTGTCATTCGATTGCTACGAAATCCAGCTTTCTAACGACATCAGGACTGGCTTTGTATTTCCGGAGAAATCCCTTCAAAAACATAAAAAACATTTCGAAATTTCAAGTTTCGAAAAACATCAAACCCTAAATATATGGTTTATTACCAAATCTCTAACATTTTGTTTTGTTAAAATCCTCTCAGTGTATAGAAATGGCTACGGATATGCGGATAAGGTGTGTTAACAATCCTGGAACTACTCATAAAGTAATTTTTATTTTAATATATTTCCAAATATGCGTTTAAAGGAATGGTCCAATTGGCCAGTAATGACATTTGATGAGATGGACAGCACACTCAATTTGCAACAATGGATTCAGCAATGCGTTCGTACCAATCCTGCTGACTTGGACACAATATTGGATTGTCCCAAAGGTGTCGAAGAAGGCGTTTGGAAGGTTTTGACCGAAATTTTTCAAAGTTTGAAATTTAAATTTTAGTACGAGCATTTGCGACAATTTTGTTTGCAATTAAACGGGCTTGCTGTCTTGTTGCAGGTATAATATATTTAGTTTGTTTTAGTTAAAATTGTTTAGGAAGATTGTAAACCCGACAGTTGTGCACAAATGACAGCCACCGAGCAGTGGATTTTCCTTTGTGCCACTCATAAGAATCCAAAAGAGGTAAAAATATTTTAGCAGCGCTGCTAATGAATGAATAGAGAAAATGAGAAGACTGAAAAAGTTCTTTTCATCGGCAATGTGAAATTCGGATTCCCCGTATAAAATTACTCCTAGAGGGGTCAATTCCAGATGATGAAAAAATTTTTTCGAAAAATTTAACGTTCAGTGCGATACTAGTTTCAAAATTTCTAGTGCTCGGCTATTGATTATACACGTCATACGTTGGATGGTGCTTCCTCTTTGCTAAATAGTACTCGATATTTTCCAAGCCGGTTGAAAATCAAAGAATCTTCTATTGCGAAAATCGGTTCCGTTTGTAGGCGTGTTTATCGAATTTTCTCACATGCTTACTTTCATCACAAGAAGATTTTCGATGCTTTTGAGGTAAGCAACGTTTTCACGCTGTAGTGTGTTGGTTGAAGTCTTGTTAATAAACCATGTTAATCAAATTATTTTTAGGCTGAGACCCACCTTTGTCGACGTTTTACTATGTTCGTAATGAAGTATAATCTCATGGCTCATGTAAATCAAAACCTCGCATATCTTTTGAAATAAGTTTTTAGGAACATCTAATTGTACCAATTCTTGAGCAACCAACTCCAAGCAATTCTTAAACTATTTATTAATCAACTTATTTAAACGAAATTATTCTCATTCGGGAATTGAAATTTATAATGCTGGGACTAGGACAAACGTTACTGTTACGAACAACCGTTATCGATTTCTCTATTACGGACAAAATTTTCAAACAAAGTAGTTAGGCTTCAAAACTATAGGATGCGGTAAAAATACTGGGACACTTAACTTTTTTCAACGTTTCTCTAACTCATGGATTTATTTATGCAGAAAACCAACAATAACATAAGAGATTTATTCGAAATGGCCACCTTTGGCTTCGACGCTTTTCATAGCTTTCATTCGACGCTTTCATTTTATTCCGGTTTCTTCATAGCACTTAATATGACGATTAACTGATGATTTCGAAACATCAAGAAGCTGCTCGATTTCTCTGGTCGAATATCCTTTTTCATGCAGTTTAATGATAGCTGGACGCATTTCCGCCATTTTAACCTAAAATAAGCAGTATTAGATCGGAAAAGAGACGAAAAATAATGAGAAAAATTGAAAGTTAAGTGTCCCAGTATTTTTGCCGCACCCTTGTCTGTAAAAACTTCCTTATCGGTCGTCCTCGTTAACGATTGTCCGTAACGGTAACGTTTGTCCTAGTGCCATAATGCAATGTCACTTTATAAATATTAATTTTTCTTAATCTTCTAATAATGTATTAACATATTACGATCTCTGATTACATCAATAAAAGTTCATGAGTTTGCAAATTTTTGAGTAAAGGCCTCCACTAATCCAAATGTAAGGACCAATTATAGCACTAATTGCACTCTCGGCGTCGAGACAGTTTTATTTTTCAGGGTCAACGAATTTTCGAATGTGATCTTCGGCAAATTTATAGCCCAACAAAAGATGAATAAAATTGCAAAAGACCACATCCGAAAATTCGTTGACCCTGAAAAGTTATTCTCGCTTGAAATTTTGCGTCTCGACGTTGAGACGAGCACTAATTACAATTAGTGCTCCAAGAAACTTACAATTAGACGCCTTCGAAATGAATTAGTGGAGGCCCTAAATTGATTCTTTCTCTTGTTATAAGCGACAAAAAGGGGACCATGTTACAAAATATGCATATTGTTATAACTGTGATATGTCATAATTTTGTTCCGGGAAATCCGATGACCATAGATTTGGTAACTATGAAAGAACCCATCAGATAATACATGTTCAAGGGGGGACCAACGATGACCCGAACCGAAAAAATCGTTCGTTTCCGGTTCCACTCAAAAAATTTTTGCGGTTCAAATTTTTTATGAATTTTTGACCCATCCATGGATCCGGATTTTTTCAAAAAAAACCTAATTTTTCGACCACTTTTTCTATTACACGACCTCACAAACCCTATATAAAATGACAAGATATTGGACCTAAAAAGTTTGTCCCATTTCTGACAAGCAAGAATTAGCCTGTGCGCGCTAAACGTCTCGAGTTGCGTCCCGAATTCGTGACCCAAGTCGAGACGGCGTCTCGAATTCGTTTGAATTAGTTGGAGTATTGACACGAAAACCCTGAATTTTACATTTTTTAAAAGCACGCTTAATTATTGGGATCCCGCCCACGTGCAATCCTATTCTTTATAGCTCGGCGACGACGAACAAAACGACACCAAATTTATCCAATTTGAAAATTGTTTTGGGTTATTGAAACGAAAACTCTGATTCAGTTTTTTGTCCGCTACTGTATGTCCCGGATCCATTTCTGGACTCTGGGCAAGACTGCCATTTTTCGCTTGTCAAAAATGAAACAGATTGTTTAGGTGTAGTATCTTATCATGAAAGAAATGGAATATGAATCAGAACGAGCTCTAGAGTGGTTTACACGCCTAGGATCTGAATCAATTTGTATATCAACCGGAAATTTACAATTAAACTCACTACTTTACAATGGACTCCATCCTTGTTCGATTACTGAAGTAGTTGGTGATTGTGCTACTGGAAAAACTCAGGTATGATATTGGGTAAACCCAAGAGTAAAAACCACAAACTTTTGGATTTATCTGATAGATTTTTTCGTGCTAAAGATACCCAAAAATATACTGCCACAATGCGAATTGCTGCTTGTGTTTTTACTATGACCTTGTTCAGGCCCGTATCCAGGATTTTCAACTTTTTTTTATTTTAATGAATTTTTTCTGAAAACTAATTTTTCGGATAACTAGGTAGGGGGTTTGGGATAATTTCTCAACGAAAAAATTTTTTGACCCCCTATGTTTTTTGACAGGCCTCTGAAAAAAAGTTTTCCCATGTCAGTTTTTTATTTTGGCTCAAATCCGGATCAAAATTTTTTCAGGAAAATTCATTTAGGGGGCCTCAGTTTTTAAGTTTCAATTTTTTCAGCTATTCCGCTTAAAATGCGTTGATTTTTTGTATTATAGTTTCCTTTTGTAGAGTTATAACCATGTTGATTTTTTAGCTATGCTTTACAATAATCGCTGAGATGTTGCTATGCAATGAAAAGAATGACTGCTATGCGGTTTACCTTGACTTTAATGGATCATTCCGACTACAGAGGATATTACAAATTATGGAAGCTCGAAGCCATAAACGGTTTCAAGTATGAAATTTCTGGAGCTACAGTCGACTCTTATACCGCATTGACCGTGGTCTAAAATCGAAAAATTTTATTTTTCGAAATTTTTCTCAAAAATGACTCTATTAGGGGTAATTTTATGCGGGAAACACGTTGGCGATGTTATTTTTGCGTAAAACGCTTCCACATTCGAGAAAATTGAATTTTTTACATATCTTATATATTATAANGGGTAATTTTATGCGGGAAACACGTTGGCGATGTTATTTTTGCGTAAAACGCTTCCACATTCGAGAAAATTGAATTTTTTACATATCTTATATATTATAAAATGCCCAAAAATTCAATTTTCTCGAATGTGGAAGCGTTTCTACGCAAAAATAACATTGCCAACGTGTTTCCCGCATAAAATTACCCCTAATAGGGCCATTTTTGAAAAAATTTCGAAAAATCAAATTTTTCGATTTTAGACCACGTTCAATAGGGATAAGAGCCGACAGTAGCTCCGAAATTTCTGTTATGCAGTTTTCTATTTTCAATCATTTAGGAGTCAGAAATTAAACAAATGTTCAGCCGAATCCTGGTCAAACGAATTCATGATTCTGATGAACTTATCTCCGCACTTTTGGAACTTGAGGCATTTTGTTGACTTTTTTGGATTTCATTCAAATCAGGGTTTCTTTTTTCCCTTATTTTTAATCATTTTTGCTTAATTTTGAAAAAAATTTACTTGAAATTTTTGAGACCAAAATGATTAATTTGCAAAATTCCTGATGGAAATTCTGATTCGAATCAAAATATTGAGCTGCAAGAGACTTATCTTTGATTTTAGGGAATTGCCGAATCTCATACTATTTCCATTCTCATCGTTGACTCCATTGGTTGTATGCTATCCGAAACAGCATTTGCGCTTCGTGATGGAGGTACTCTTTTAGTTATTGGACAGTGGCGTAGCCAGGGTTGCTATAGTCCCCTCTGAAAAATGAAAAAATTTCCTTCTTGCCCCCTCTTATGATTTTTCCAAATATTTTTGAAAATTAAAAAAAACATAATGGTCCCCCAGTATGATTTTTCACCAAAATTTTCAATTTTTTCACTAAAAAAGCCCAAATTTTCACCAAAAATTGTAAATTTCTGATCATTTTTAGCTTAAAAACAAGCACTTTCAAAAAAATTTTCGCCAGCGGCGCTGGTTTTTTGCTTTTTTGGTAAGAATTTTTAGCAAAAAAATTTGCCGCGGTTGATCTTTCTCTCTTTTTGCATAAATTACTCTTGTTTCCAAGCTTATAAAAACTTCGTATTTAGGCTATCGTACTCAAGTCAGAGTTTTGGAAATATTAAGGAATTTGTGTAATAAACATGGAATCACTGTTCTATTGGTAAATAATATTGTGAAATGGCAAGATAGAATTACCCCATCTTTGGGAAAGAGATGGAAAAATAATACCGCGATATCCCATCGTATCTATTTGACCAGACTACCAGACCTTGGGATACGATATTTTGAAATTGAAGATAAGGTATCATGGATTGCATTTCTTATTGCTCCTACAAGAAACCATCCCAAAGTGTGAAATCGATACCGAAACCTAACGCAAATAGTTCAGCATATATGATTTACTCACAAAAATGATGAAATTTTTTCCCCGTGAATAAAAATCTGATTTTTTTCAAATTTTTTTATTCGCAGCCTTGATCTTAAAATATAATTGTTTGACATTTTTTCTGATTTTCATTTCCTGGGCTATAGGAAAAATCAAAAGTGCTAACGAGGAAAAAATTCCATCATTTTTGTGAATAAATCATATATGCTGAACCATTTGCGCTAGGTTTCGATACTGATGTCACATTTCGGGATGGTTCCTTACTAGAGTTTTAAAAAATGCAAGTATAAGAAAAATTTTTTTGAATAAAAACAAATGTGACCAAAGGTAAAAAATTTTCCAACAAGGGAGGGAAATTGTCCGGGTTACCAATTCCCCTTCTCTATGTCCAGTATTTCGAATTTCGGGGGGCCTCTTGGTTTTTTTACGCCGTGAGATGGATATCAGAAAAAATTGCTAATACATGATTAATTTTTTTACAGAATCCTATCACTAGAATCAACTTTACAATTTCCGAAAAAGGATTTCATGAAAAAGAAGAATAAGGATCTATATAATTGAAAGCTTTAACTTAATGACAGATATATAATAGATGCATATCAGGCAAGTAGGGGGCAATCCGGACAATTGCCTCCCCCGTCATCGGAAAAAGGGGTTTTTGGGACCCTTTGGTAAAATTGTCCCCCCTGTCGCTGGATTCTCGCTACGTACCTGGTGCATATTACAGGGTGAGCCAAAAAAACCGTACTTTTGCGTTATTTTGGTGAAAAATTTTCAAAATTTTTTTCAAAAATCACCTATAAGAGATATTTTCATGCGAGAAATCGACTGCATGCATCGAAAAACCTTGAAAACGCTTATAGGTGATTTTTGAAAAAAAGTTGAAAATTTTTCGCCAAAAAAATGCAAAAGTACGGTTCTTTGGCTCACCCTGTAACTCTTATGAATTGTATTATTATTAACTATTTTGCTTTTTTCTAACAATAAAATCGAAAATACATCTATAACCAAAAGCTAAATCTTATTCTTCCTTCTTTACATCTACTTCCTTCTTTTCTTCTTCTTCGTTTGAATGTAGGAATCGATCAGCCGCCTTAAAAAATTATTTTTAAAACATTCTTCAGTTTTACGGCTGCTTAAATTTCAAAGATGAGTTGAATTTGCTAGTACAGGGTGAGCCAAAAAACCGTACTTATGCTTTTTTGGTGAAAAATTTTCAAAAATCACCTACAAGGGGTAATATTTTCATGAAATTTTTGAAAATTTTTCGCCAAAAAACGTAAAAGTACGGTCTTTTTTGGCTCACCTTGTACTGCTTACACTCGGACAGATTGCCGTACAAAAATATCAAGAAATTCTTTTTTGATTTTACCTTCCATGCGACTAAAGGAGCTATCCAATAGACAATAAAATGCGATAAATGTGGGACATCACCACAATTGAATGTACACGCCCATGCCACTATCGGGTTCTAAACATCAGTTAACGAGAAATTATTTGTATACTCTTTAGACTCACTCCATACATTCCAGTCAAGCCAATGCCTTAATTTACAAGATTTGAACTGTTAATAACACTAAAACATACCTAAAATCGTAATGAATCCGGCCATAAAGGATTGGACTACGGTAACAACTTTAGGATTAACTAAGCGCTCTTCAAGAAATACTTCAGAAGCTTTTCCAGCAAAAGTTCCAATAGCTTCTACTAAAGACCCATATATAATAGCTACCTAAACCAGAATAAGATTTTAAAGAAAAAACAACTCTCCACCGTTAAATCGGCTTCACACCTCTCTTCAGTAAGAATCTCCGAGTGCATGGGATGGAGTCCGATTGACCAGTACAGTCTCGCAATAATGTATGCAAAATATGCGGCTGTGAATTGCACAGAAAGTATACTGAATAGACGATTTGATGAAACGTTGCCTTTAGTCCAACCCATAATCTCAAAAAGTAAAATTATTAAAATGGTAAACCTATTAAAGCATTTGGAACTATAGTCCGTTTTAGCCCCAACTAAAAAAGCTGGACCCAAAATTCAAAGTCCCAAGTCAGCATCTCGTCCGATCTGGCAAGTTAAGCAACGTTGGGCCCTCAGTTCGATTCCCACTAGGGTAAAACTTTTGATCTACAAAAAACTTTTCTTACAAACAATGGAGCAAAAAAGACTCTTGAATTTTGATTTCATCCATAAAAAGTTTTTTGATTTGGAGAATTGTCCTACGGAGGACTTGTCCTAGTGCCCTACTTACTAATGGACAAGGATCTGCCATGGCGTCTCGGATGAGTATGGCATTACAAAGTTCAATAAAAGCAATCTCGATCAACACTCCACGCAGTCCATAATTTGCCAATACAAAATTTACATCAAACATTGGAGCACAAATTTGCACTGTCCCTATAAGCTAAAAATAAAATTTTAATTCAAAAATTTAACAAATGAAAACAACTTCATTTAATATAGTAGCAGCATAAGAATCTTTCTGAACATATTTTGAAACAATATAGCGAAGAAGTTCACAAAAGGCGTATATAGTAATGTAGAATAATAATGATGCAACCCAGACCCGCATAATGGCTAAATTGATTCAACTTTCCTTATTTTTAGATTATATCATAGGTATTCGGGAATGCGCGCAAACGATTTCCCGCATAAAATTACCCCTATATAGATCATTTTTTGGATTTTTTACAACAAATTTTGAGTCGAGAAAACATGAAAAAATCGTTAAATTCCAGTTTTTTTATACACCCTGCTAACCTGAAGGTTAGTTATACAAATTGATCTAATTAGCTTAAAAGATTTTAAAGTGATAAGAAACTCAAGATTCCACAATAAAGGCCTAACAAATGTCAAATAGCTCAATGCTTTTACATGACGGACGAACGAAAATGAACAAAGTGAAGTGAAGAGGAAATTAATACGGTTCTTTAACTCATCCAGTCTAATAGATTTCTTTGGATTTTTTTAAACATGAATGACGTCACTAGATCAATCTACACATTCTTTCAATTTCTCTAGACAATTGGTCCTCAGAAAAAAAAACAAAAATTGTCTTTGATCAGATATACACATTACTCAGAAAATTCACCATCACTCAAAAATATAAGGAGATTACATTTTTGTGATGTTTATGTTTGTAGGAAAATTACATTTTCTCGAGTAAAATGTTGTTTTTTGACCTAATCATTTTTTTCAAAACATAGAAAATTTGATTTTCTGCGTTTTGAAACAAAGAATTAGGTCAAAAGATAACATTTTATCCGATAAAATTCTTTCTACAAACATAAAAATCACAAAAATGTACTTTTTTGCCTCACCCTATAAATTTTTTATTTAAAAAATAAATGATCTCTATAATAACAATTTGTATCATGTGAAACAAATTTATACATCATGCCTGTGTTGAAACATGATTGTTTTTTCCAACTACTTATTCTAGATTCGCTTTTTCTTTTATACAGGCGTGGGATCCATCACAAAAAGGCCGGTTATTTGTCTGCTTACAATTACACAGCCAAACTTCCATGTCTCGATCAGGAATGTATCTAACTGGCTTCATAGATTGAAATTGTTTCGGGATATAATAGGTGTTATGAGTTCCATCACATCTATAAATATAACTAATTTATCACGTTACTCGGAACTAGTTTAGTTGAAGCGTAGCGCTGAACGTGAATTTTTTAAACTTTTTTCGAGAGAAAAGATCCCTTTAGGGGTAATTTTATGCAGGGAATCTGAATTTCGCATTCCTAAAGCATGAAAACGCTGCTTGGAATCAAGAAAAAGCTGTTTTTCAACCAATATGAACAATACTTATTTATGTCCAAGGTTAATGATAACAAGCATGCGATTCTTGTTATGTGGCCCTAAAGAGGGTCATTGGGATAAGAAAACCATAAGCTTTTGCTGAAGTTTCAATGGTGACATGGGTGCAGAGCTGCGACTTGTGAAATTCTTCATCAGAGAGGTACAACCTTTCGTAAAGCTCTTGAAGATTCATCAATAGCATTCGTCTTCAGCTTTGTTGGTTACTTGATTCACCGGTAATTCTTGTAAAGGTAATTCTTTGTAAAAGTAATTCTTGTAAAGAATTTCCGGCACTATTCCACTTTGGGGGGGCCACCAATGTGGTTCTGAGTCGGAAAATTTTTTTTCTAAAAAATGACCCTCTAGGGGTAATTTTATGCGGGAAATCCAAAAAACGCGGTTTCAGAGCGTGAAAACGCTTCCTTCACCGAGAAAAATGATCAAGCACGTGATTCTCGAACGTTAAGAATTCATGTTTTTACAAGTTGAAATATCCCTATATATATTTTAAAAAATCTTATTCGTACTGTTTCATCCAAAACAAATGAAGAAAATGGCTGCAAGACAAGAGTTACAAGATATGAAGCTTCTGGGACGAAGTAGCAAACCTTTACCCGTGCTTGCAGTGAAGAATTCTTCGGCCTTTTATCTTACCCCAACGGTCCTCTTTAGGGCCACAAACCGCACAAGAATCACATGCTTGATCATTTTTCTCGGTAAAGGAAGTGTTTTCACGCTCTGAAACCGCGTTTTTTGGATTTTCCGCATAAAATTACCCCTAGAGGGCTATTTAAAAAAAACAATTTTCCGACTCAGAACCACATTGGTGGCCCCCCCCCCCAAAGTGGAATAGTGCCGAATTTCCTCCTTTTATAGTCTTTTCCCATACTCGGCATCCCTTCGTGGTCGCATTTTGGCGGGAAAATTTGTGCAGAATACGTAAATATCAGATATAAGGCATTATTTTCTTGTTCATATTGTTTCAAAAACAGCTTTTTCTTGATTCAAAGAAGTGTTTTCATGCTTTAAGAATGCAAAATTCGGATTCCCCGCATAAAATTATTACCCCTAAAGGGATCATTTCTCACGAAAAAATTCACGATCAGTGCTACGCTTCAACTATACTAGTTCCCATTAGTCTATAGGCTAAAACCAAAGACAAGCAGTAAAATCCAATTACAGGGTATTCCAAAAAAGAGACTTTTTGCGATTTTTTCAAACTTGTTAATTTCACCAAATAATCAGTAACACTTTTTTAATTCTAAAATAGAATGGTGCTTTTATATTTTCCGAGATATGGTAGTTTGACTAAAAACCATCAAAATGGCACTTTTTGAAAAAAATGCTAACTTTTAATATAAGTTAGTTACAATAAAAATAACGATTGGGAAATGTTAGCACAATCGTTTTCTTATTAATAGTAGCAAAAAATCGCATCAAACACAAAAAATAGAATTTTTACGATAGAATTGAAAAAATGACCTTTTTGAGGTATACTGATCCAAAGAGGTAAAAAAATCTATAAAGAAGTCGATCTAGCAAAAAAAAGCTTTGCGGATAATAAAACACCAATATCGAATCGACAATCCCCTGTAGTTAACTAAAAATTGAACATGTACGCATTTTTTGTCACAAATCAGTACCAACATTTTAAAAGAACTTGGACATCCCTACTCTGGGTGACTCCCCCTGATCCATAATAGCTCCAAGATCTTCACTGGTTAAAATAGCAAATCTCATTTAAAAAAACTTACAACGGTTGACTTCCACTGTATCCACAACTACACCAGGTGTAAACTTTATCTTTTTTCAACATAACTCTGGTTGGCAGTTTCGCATAAACTTTTCCTTTCTTTTGTTGCATATGATTT
>OZJO01000221.1:0-22039 GCA_900406225.1 Acrobeloides nanus
GCTTCGCGCCGATCTGCGATACAATTTTTCCCTCATCCATCACACCCAACTGCGACATGTTTTCTACATTTTACCCCCTTGCGGCGATATGGGGGTAGGTCAACCCACTCCTTGCCCACGTATGTTATATAGCGCCAATTTTTATGATGTCGCGCGTGAAACAGAGTATACTGGTCCTTCAAGTTTTTTATAAAATTCAGGCCATTTTGGGGGCCGAACCAGTCTCCTGGTTTAAAGAAATATCTTTTTTCCTGACTGAAATTCTGGAAATTTATCGGGGTTCGCCCAACACTACTAACTTTTTTGCATCATGCTTGATGAAGCACAAATGATTTTAATTTGCTTAAAATATATTACTTTATCAAATATGATGTTCATCAGAACTGATTTGGCATTCATGTAAGCTAAAAATGCAGATCTATACAGGTGGCCTCAGTGGCGCAGTAAGTTGTGTGTTTGGTAGTTGTCCGAAAGGCCGCGAGTTCGATACCCAGCTTCGTCGGTTGGTTTTTAGTCAAAAAATTTTTTCAAAATTGAGACCAATTTTTGGGCAAAAACAAAGACGAAGTTGGATATCGAACCCGCGATCTTTCAGGGAACAACCAAACACGCAACCTACTACACCACTGAGGTCATATTGTTCCACAACCTTAAATTCTTTTTTTTAAATATTTTTATAGGATCTGAAACAGAATCGTCTCAGTTTTCTCCTACAAAAATCGCGTCAAAAATGACCGATTGGATGATAAGAAACCCTCAAAGTCCCAACCTACTGGGACACCCTGTAGATGCGTTAATGTGGTAGGAGAGCAGGATTTTTGACTCTTGACACCACTTTAAAGTAGCTGTCGTTTTTGGGCCTTCTCTCTTCTCACAGGGGTATCTTCGACAAAACTTGGTAAGATCTTTTGGGAGATATACTTCCACATCATCGGCCTCACCACCCCAAAAACCACCTCATCCAATTCTTTTATACCTTCAAGTCCATAAATATCCATTTTCGCAAATAAGCATTCCCTGAAGCAATACAACACATACATGCATATAACTATCAAAGAGCTCAGCCAAAACGGATTTTCATTTGAAATCGAATCGACCACCCACCTAAGATATTTTACTTCAAGTTTACATGAATTAACAGGGTGACCCAAAAAGTGGCAGAAGATATCTTCAAAAAACCTCAAAAGTTCCCGTCCACATCCATGCGTGGTCGCAGGGATGCGGACAACGGGAACTTTGACAATCTCAAAAGTTGCCACTTGTTTGGGACACCCTGTACATTCATTACTTAAGAAATAATGGTCCAATCATAATAAATGGCTGTATAATCAAGGAAAATATCAGACAAGCTAATAATGGTATCCATGTTGCTTGAACCAAAGGCCAGAAAATCCACGGGATCCTCGACTTTTTGTCTAAATTTGAAGAAATTGGTAAAGTTTTTAGTATGTGAATATACTAGTCTGGTGTCGATTTCTAAGAATTGAATAAATTTTGTTAGCAAGATATTCAGATGTGTGCCTAGAAATGGATAACTAAATCAGAGTTTCCCACTAGTAATGACTCTACCTTTTATCCAGAGCCCAAATATTCTCAAATGTAAATGCACCTTTAAAGCCTTGCCATAGCAAGGGATTGGCATACCAATAAACAAATCGGGACAGAGCCGACGATTTTTGTTCGGGGTTTAAAGTCTAAAGTTTTAGATTTTGAAAAAGGGGTAGGATTTTTCCCGTCGATATATTCAGAAAGAAAATGAAAAATGGAGCATTTTTTGTTTTTACGGCATGCTCTGATTCGTTGTAGTTTTCGAGATAATTGCGTTTGAAATTTGTTACAAGCTCTTCGTTGTAATACACAAACTTTTTTGAATTTTTTGCGGAAAAATCGATTTTTGCATCAATTTTTTAAATTTTCATATAATGAACATTGTAGCAATTTTTATAGCTAAATGAGACGAACAAAATGACACAAAAATTATCCAATTTGAACATTGTTTTGGGTTATTGAAACGAAAACATGAATCAGGGTTTTCGTTTCAATAACCCAAAACAATGTTCAAATTGGCTAATTTTCGTGTCATTTTGTTCGTCTCATTTAGCTATAAAAATTGCTACAATGTTCATATTATGAAAATTTTAAAAATCGATGCAAAAATCAATTTTTCCGCAAAAAATTCAAAAAAGTTTGTGTACTACAACGAAGAGCTTGTAACAAATTTCAAACGCAATTATCTCGAAAACTACAACGATTCAGAACATGCCGTAAAAACAAAAAATGCTCCATTTTCATGATCTTTCCGAATATATCATTTTTCCATATGGTTGTAAATTACTGGACTGGTCCTTTAAGACCTACCTTTGTGCCAGTGAAATTTTCATATGTTGTCGAATGCCTATCGGCAAACGAAAACAAAATTACCAATAGAATAGAGATAAGAAAAAATAACGCGTATGTTATACACCCAAATAAATTTTGAAATTCCTGCTAAAAATCACATTCCTCATCACAAAATCCGATCCCCAACTTACAGGATTCCACAAAACTTCCCACCAAATTATAGTACCCGGAATCAGCGAGAGTAGCTGAAGAAACCAACAGACGTGTAACAGACCACTACTTACAACACCATTACGCATACATTGTATATAAGAAATTGTAACAAAACACTAAAAGTTGAACTATCTAGCGTGTGTGTAATTTTTCAACTTACCGAGAACAACAAATTTATCAGAGAATTGTTATACAGCTCTGTACTCGAAGAAGAGATATGGGCAAAATTCAGATAGATAAATTGAGAAAATGATAATATTGCGTAAAGAACAGGAAGAAACTAGAAAATTTGAAAATATTTTTTCTGAAAATGACCCCTTCTAGGAGTAAAAACATGCGTAGAATCTGAATTTGACATTTTCGAGGCGAAAAAATGCTTCCCTGATTCAGGGAAGGCCTGTGTATTGAAGCGAAAAGCCGTAAAAATGCGACTTTTCGCTTCAATACACAGCCCTCCCTGAATCAGAGAAGCGTTTTTTCGCTTTCCCGCATGTTTTTATCCCTAAAGAGGCCATTTCTAGGCCAAGATGCGATTTTTCGCTTCAATACACAGCCCTTCACTGAATTAGAGAAGCGTTTTTTCGTTTCGAAAATGTCACATTCTGATTCCCCGCATGTTTTTACCTCCTAGAGGGGTAATTTCCAGAACAAATTTTTGAAAATTTTTCATGTGGGTAGCCCCTCCCCCTATTGTGTAGTAGCTCCCAATTTTTTCGACAAAAAATTAAGTTCAAATTCGTATATGGACTATCCGAATACGTATGTTTCATTTTTAAAAACTTTAAAATGACCATTTTCGCTTCAAAATAATTTTTCCTGAATCAGGGTCAGGGAAGCGTTTTTAGGGTTCTGGAATGCTGATAAAATTACCCCTAACGGGCTCAGAAAAACAAATTTCCGGATCCCGAAAAATAAAAAAAGCCACTTTTTTAGCCCACCCTATCCAATACCCAACCTACCAATTTAACAATAACAAGTTTTGTATTAGCTAATTTAGGACGAATGAAGATCCTTGAGTAGACAAACAAAAATATAGGGGTAATAAAAGCTAATGCTAGAGGTAACGTTGATACAGCTACGAATGCAAAGCATTCAGAGATCGTTTCGGAAATTGATGAATTTTTTGTGATGGGCAGCTAAATTTTGTTCATTTTATGTATAAAATTCAAAATTTTCGATCTTACCCATAAAGGAGAATTACATAAAAGATTCGAGTCATTTTGCATGATTCTATAAAAAAGATTGGGTACTCTTCAAGGAGAGGGACCCAAGATTTTTTCAAAAAAAATTTTTCTGGAAATGACCCCTATCGGAAAGTGATTTTATGCGAGGAATTGAATGCGCTCATTCCCGAACCCTGAAAATGCTTCCCTGATTCAGGGAAGGAATTATGTGTAACGAAGCAAAAGTTCGAATTTTCGCATGAAAATCGACGGTTTAGGGGTTTCTCTAGGTGGAGAATCGATTGCGCGTATTCCCGAACCATGAAAAAGCTGCCCTGATTCAGGGAAAGGTGGGTTATTGAAGCGAAAATTAAAAAATTCGGATTTTCGCCGGAAAACGAAGAAACCCTTAGACCGCCGTTTCCGGCAAAAATCCGAATTTTTTCATTTTCGCTTCAATACACTCACTCCTTTTCCTGAATCAGGGTTAGGAAAGCATTTTCATAATTCGGGAATATGTGCAATCGATTCCCCGCCTAGAAAATCCCCTGGAATGCTGGTTTCCCTGCGAAAATTCGAATTTTAGTTCATTTTCGCTTCGTTACACATAATCCCCTTCGCAGAATCAGGGTCAAGGAAGCATTTTCAGGGTTCGAGAATGAGCGTATCCGATTCCCCGCATAAAATCACCCCTATAGAGGTTCATTTCCAGAAAAAATTTTGAAAAAATTATCGGATCCCTCTCCTTTAAGAGCATCAAAGATTGTATAGGTAGTACATATTTTATATATAAATTTTTTTAAAATGAGATTAGAGCAGAATCATTTTTTGTTCAAAAAATCATCAAGAATTTAAAAAAAACACTATAAATTATAAGGAAGCTATACAAGCAAAAGCTAATCAGAAACAAAGCTTGAAATGCACTCTAAATTCGGTATTTATATAGTGCAGCCACGAAACTAAAACACTGGGCGCCCAGCCGTTGTTGACATCATTTGTTTCGCTTACACAAGGATTGCACAAGAAAAGGAAAATCAAAAGTACGCAAGATTATTTCTAGAAAAAAATTCATGCATAAAGTGGAAATTTCTGTTTTTTTTTTTGGAACTTTTGAATCTTTTTTTTGAAATTTTGAATCGTCAACAAATACAAAACAAAGTCAGGTGTTTTTCTTCATTTTATTTTTAGATCTCTTTCAAAATTTGCCTGTGCGCATAGAAAACTCGGTATGATAGAAAAGCCATTACACGCTTTAAAATTTCCCTGTTCCCAAGAACTTTGATCTCTTCTTAGAAAGTTTCATGCTGTCTGCATGTGTGCCTTTCTTTTTGCTCCCCTTGCCTGGTATTATAAAACCGTAAAGAATTGTTCAAAAGTGTTTTATTATTGAAAAGAAAATTTGAATACTTTAATGCATAGTTCTCTTGTAGTTCAATGGTGAATTTGCTCTAGAAAAATGTTTTCTTTCTTCGAAATCTGGCACACTTCTATAGTGTTGCGCTCACCTATAAAATTGACTTAAAAAACAAAGACAGCATTCTTTATACTCGACGAGACGAACAAAATGACACAAAATTTATCAAATTTGATAATTGTTTTGGGTTATTGAAACGAAAACTCTGATTCAGGTTCAGGGTTTTCGTTTCAATAACCCAAAACAATTGTCAAATTGGATAAATTTGGTGTCATTTTGTTCGTCGAGCTAAAAAGAATGCCGTATTTGTTTTTTTAATATATCCAATAATTAAGTGTATTTTTTAGAAATGAAAAATTCAGGGTATTCGTGTCAATACACAGCTCAATTCAAATCGCTTTATAACGAGTCGTTTTGCAATACAACGAGTTATAATACATTACAACCAGGGTTGGGATTTCCCCCCGGATAAATCCAGATTTCACTGGGGAATTCTGAGGCAATTTGGGAAAATCTTTTTCCCCAAAATTACTTGGTTTGAAGAGACGTTTCTCCATTTTCAAGCCTCGGTGGTGCAGTGACAAAGCAGCGGCTTCGTGGCCACAAGATCGCAGGTTCGAATCCCGCTTGGAGCCAATTTGGCTGCTTTGTCACTGCACTAAATACCGAGTCTTGAAGATGGAGAAACGTCTTTTCAAACCAAGTAATTCTGGGGAAAAGATTTCCCCTGATAAATCCGGGGAAATCTGGATTTATCCAATTTCCCTGGATCCGGATAATTCTATTTCCCAACCCTGATTACGACGCAGCTAACGCCGTAATCTCTATGTGTAATGCGAATCTAACGTCGTAAACCGCTGTTTACATCAGCTAACGAGCATCCTGAGCGCAAAACTATAGAAGTGCCTGAAAACTTGTTGAAATTTTCACTTTGTATGAAAGTTTTTTAGATGTGAACTATACGTTTCAACATGATTAGTATTAGAAACTTGAATAGAACCTGTATTTAGTTATTGAAATTGTATCGTGAAGAAATAATTATGAGCTTAGGTGGAGATGAAAAAATCACGAAGTATCTTTTTTCCCCTCGAAATTATTGACTTTTTGTTTCAATTTTTTAGTGACCCAAATTCTGATAGCAAAGACCCCAGCTCGCCATTGGCAAAAGAAATCGGAAATCTTGTGTTAAGGCTAAGAGGTGTTGGAAGTAGTCGAGTTGCTTCTCGATTGCATGAATGTAAGCCATTTTACTTACAAGGGGGAGCAAAGTCCTCTCCTAAGGGACAAAAAGTCCTCGCCTAAGGGGCAAAAAGTTCTCCTCTAAGGGCAAAAAGTTCTCGTCAAGGAATAAAATATTTGCTAACCTTGCCCCTTGGTGAGGACTTTTGCCCCCCCCCTTGTACAAGGAACACTCGCAACTTGCCATCCTTAGATTTTGCCTAAACAGGGTTCAAGCGATTCCTCATAATCGACATTATAATTTTTTGGAATTTCGTCCCCATAGGATGGCGAGTTCTGCACTAGGACAGTACACACCTCACAAATTTGACGAATTTTTCACATGGAATTTGAATTTTTAATGCAAAATTTGAAATTTTGTAATGTGTGAAAATTTTGCTAAAATCTGTGAGATGTGTACCGTAAATGTCAAATTCGGATTCCCCGCACATTTTTGTCCAAAAAGGGGGTCGTTTTTAGACAAAAATCGCATTTTCTTTTTGCTTCACCACACAGGCCTTCTCTGAATCAGGGAAGCGTTTTTTCGCTTCAAAAATATCAAATTCGAATTCCCCGCATGTTTTTACCCCTAAAGGGGTCATTTCCAGAAAATTGTTTCACGTGGGTGGTCCCCCTAGTAGTTCCAAGGTTTCGGTAAAATCTGAGAATGGCAAGTTGCGTTGTGTTACTGTGTTAGATCATTTTTACTAAAAATGATCTTTAAAAAATTTTTTAGTGTGCGATAAGGAAATTTTCTCAAAAATGAACGAATTGTTAAGCACCACTCGTACTCGAAGTCTATCTCATACAAATGAAAGCGACGAAATGATAATCGCCGAAGATTCCCGAGCTAGTGTGACCAGAAAGGATTTTAAAACATTGGATAACCGTAATTGGCTAAACGATCAAGTTATTGATTACTACTTGGGTATGATCTCGGATCGTTCAGAAAAGAATTCTAGTCTTCCAAAAGTAAGAACACTTACAATGTACCTTCAAGGTCTTACAGATTTTTCCGAGACCTAGCTCCAAAGTTAGGGGAAAATGTGGAAAGAACGAATATAATAGTCGCTTGAATGATTAGATATAATTTTTTTGAGCTATGGGGTCATAAAGTTGCAAAATTTTCGGCTTCAAGTAATTTTTATAATCCTTTTAGGTATATTGTGTAAGCTCATTCTTCTACGCTTCTATTTTGTCACATGGTTATAAGAATGTGAAAAGATGGTTGAGAAAAGTGGATCTCTTTAGCTTTGATATCGTTTTTATACCGATCAAAGACAAAGATCATTGGACTTTAATGGTTGTAGATATTGCGAAACGAAAATTGAACTATCTAGATTCATTGTTCTTAAACAATTTGGCTCCAGCTATGACTATAAAGTAAGTTTGAGAAAAGATATGAATTGAATTTACAGGGTGTATAAAAAAACCAGAATTTGGGCGATTTTTCATGTTTTTTCGACCCGAAAATTTTTTCAAAAATCCTAAACATGACTCATATAGGGGTAATTTTATGCGGGAAATCGATTGCGCGCATTCCTGCAGCTTGAAAATGCTTCCCAGATCCTGATTCAGGAAAATAAGTATGTGTATATAAAAGCAAAAAATACAAATTTACACACTTACTTTCCTGAATCAGGATCTGAGAAGGTGTTTATAAGCTTCGGGAATGCACGCAATCGATTTATCGCATAAAATTACCCCCTGTATCGATCATATTTAGGACTTTAAAAAAAATTTCGAGTCGAAAAAACATGGAAAAATTGCCCAAATTCCGGTTTTTTATACACCCTGCAGTATATATTAAAAATTTGTATAGGGATTTCTTGATTGATTATGCCAAAGAGAAAGATACCGACGTCAATGTTACCGAATGGGAAATCATTGTTGTTTATGTTAGTCTAGCATCTTCTTTTTTTAAATTTTAATCATGGTTTTTTTAGGATGTACCGGGTCAAGCAAATTCAAATGATTGTGGTGTTTTTATTTGTCAATATGTTGAATATCTATCACGAAAAGCTTCAATTGATTTTGCTCAAGCTGACGCTCAAGCTTTAAGAAAAAAGATGGCTTATGAAATTTATACTCATAAATTATTAGAGATATGATTATTATTGGATCGTTCCATAATTAAAAAAACCCGCTGCTAGACAGCCCGTTTTCTGGTGAAGATTCGAATTTTATTAATTTTCGCTTCAATACACACCCCTTTCTTGAATAAGGGAAGCATTTTCATGGATTNGCTGCTAGACAGCCCGTTTTCTGGTGAAGATTCGAATTTTATTAATTTTCGCTTCAATACACACCCCTTTCTTGAATCAGGGAAGCATTTTCATGGATTGAAAATGCACGCAATCGATTCCTCTCATAGAAACTCCCGGATGACTCATTTTCGTAAAGATTCGACTCAACCCTCAAAAGCATCTTACTTATGGAACGACCCAATATCAGTAGCAAAAAAATCTTCGATATTCTACTGTGATTTGTTACTTTTTGTTGTAATTTTTCTTATTGCCTTATTTACGGGTTGACTCATTTTGCACATGAATAAAAAGTTCTCAAGCATTTCAGATTATTGAATGGCTTATCCATTTTATATCTTATGATAAAGGATTTTAAAATCGCCCATGATAAAATTTTAAGTCAATTGTTATCATGGGGGAGGTTCGGAGACTTTTGGGGGGACTATAACTTTCGCCACATTTCAGTGACTAGAACTTTTTGGCCGGCAAAAGTTCAGGGAATTTCAAAAATTTTATTTTCGTGTAAGTACATGATACAAACGCTATTAGCGTGTGCTTTTACACTAAAATAAAATTTTTGAAATTCCCCGAACTCCTCCTTTGATAGCAGTCGTGCTGCGCATTTCACCCCACTAGCAGTTGTGCCGACACAAGCGTCGTGCCGTAGTGAAATGGCACAAACAACTGCTAGCCCCAAATTCAAAAAACTTTCTTAAAAGTTGGTAAGGAGTGATCCCATCCGATTTGGCAAGTTAAGCAACGTTGGGCCCCGTAGTTTCGATTCCCGGTAAGGCTGCGCGCTAAACGTCTCGACTTGCATCTCAAATTCGTGACAAGTCGAGACGGCGTCTTGACCTCGTTGGAGTATCGACACGAAAACCCTGAATTTTACATTTTTTAAAATACACTTAAAATAATTGGATGTATTTAACAAACAAAAACGGCATTCTTTTTAGCTCGACGAGGCGAACAAAACGACATTAAATTTATCCAATTTGAGAATTTTTGGGTTATTGAAACGAAAACTCTGATTCAGGGTTTTCGTTTCAATAACCCAAAACAATTTTCAAATTGGATAAATTTGGTGTCGTTTTGTTCGTCTCGTCGAGCTATAAAGAATACTATTTTTGTTTTTTAAATACATCCAATTATTTTGTGTATTTTAAAAAATGTAAAATTCAGGGTTTTCGTGTTAATACTCCAACTAATTCAAACGANCCTTCTGTAAATTCAATTATGGCAATTTTTCGGGCCCCAAAATTTGGGGTTTTTGCCATTTTGATGATGCAAAAAGCAAAAAGCCCAGCGCGGAACCGAACCAGAGGCAAATCTGATGAGGGACTGCAATACAACCACTCCGCCATGGTCACAGATAATTTCATAGGATAAAATCTGGTGACGTTTTTGAGTAGATTTTTTCAATTGTGGCCTCTCATATTTTTTTAGGGTTTCACTGAATTCCAACAAAAATTACTTTTTAGGATGTATATTCAAATGTTTCCAGTGAATAGCAATGGCCCCAAAAAAATATGAGAGGCCACAATTGAAAAAATCTATTCAAAAACGTCACCAGATTTTATCCTATGAAATTATCTGTGACCATGGCGGAGTGGTTGTATTGCAGTCCCTCATCAGATTTGCCTCTGGTTCGGTTCCGCGCTGGGCTTTTTGCATCATCAAAATGGCAAAAACCCCAAATTTTGGGGTCCGAAAAATTGCCATAATTGAATTTACAGAAGGAAACAAAATATGCCATTTTGTGGGGACATTTGCATACAATCCAATCGTGTAAAAAGTTTTTCCGAATAATATTACGATTTTTCAGAATGAGACCCCAAAGTTGGCATTTTTCTGTCAAATTCCCCCCCCTAAAGTCCAAACCCCTTTAAATACATCCAATTATTTTGTGTATTTTAAAAAATGTAAAATTCAGGGTTTTCGTGTTAATACTCCAACTAATTCAAACGAAGTTGAGACGCTGTCTCGACTTGAGTCATGAATTCGAGACGCAAGTTGAGACGTTTAGCGTCTCGACCAGCTAGCTGGGGCCTATTGCACAAAATGAAAAGTAAAACGTGCAAAATTGAGCCAAAAAATGCACAAAAAACTGTATAGTGCACACTTTTCATTTTTCACTTTTTCGATGAAAAAAGTGTAGGCATCAACATTGACCCTTCACTTTTTTCACCGAAAAAGTGTAAAGTGTTCACTTTACAGTTTTTTGTGCATTTTTTGGTTCAATTTTGCACTTTACACTTTTCATTTTGTGCAATAGGCCCCAGCTGGTCGAAACGTTTAGCGTCACGGTGGGGAAAAGTATGGCCAAAAGTGGCGACAAATGTAAAACATGGGAATAGAGTGAAAATTTTTATGTTTTTTGTTGTATTTTATCATTTTTATTAAGAATTTTAAGAAAATTGATTACAAACTTCAACTCTAACCCAAAAAAGGTATTAAAGCGAATAGACGCTATGATAACAAACAAAGTAAACAACTTTAAGGATGAATTCATTCTTTATATATAGAGCAGCTCTTCAAAAGGGTGTGTAGCTCGAAGCCTTTGTCTGATTTTCATGGTCTACTCAAACGATTCCTCTCGATGCGAGCAACAATTCAACGCTCCGCTTTTTTTGTAATTCAATCAAAAACTTATACTTTTTTACGAAAAACTGTCAAAAAAGCATGTTTTTTGGGAAAAATTCTAAGTTTGTGATTGAATTACAAAAAAAGCGGAGCGTAGAACTGTTGCCCTCATCAAGAAGAATCGTTTGAGAGGTTGACTATGAAAATCGGACAAAGACTTCGAGCTACACACCCTTTTGAAAATTTCGAATGGTTCAAAAATTCAAACATGTTTTTAAAATATACGACGCATGCTCGACAGCTAAATTTTTGCACCAAATTGTAGCTCTCGATTCGTAGATAATGTTTAAAAAAAGAGTTATTCAAATTGCTAATGTCCTTGCCGAGAAAATCAATTTTTTTTCACAACAATACTTTTTCGTGTTATTGAAACGAAAATTTTTATTATTTGTTCTGTCGCCATTTTTTTCCACACTCTCCCCCTCCGTGAGCGTGTAGCCTAAAAGATTTGTAAGTCAATTTACAGGGCTAGAAAATTTTTTCAAGAAAAATGAAAATAGGCAAAAATTCTACAAGGTCGAATTAGGTGGTCTGATAAAAAAATTTTAATTTTACTGTGATCGAACCCCCGCTAGCCCAACGTGTTGCTTAACTTGCCAGATCGGACTGGATCACTCCTTACCAACTTGTAAGAAAGTGTCTAAAATTAGGATTGAAATGAACTTGACTAGAATTTGAACAATTCTCAAAGCCGCTTTTTTAAAGTTTTTTACGATAAAAAAATCTCTCCACTTGCCTGTTGTCGTAATTGATGCATAGAATGTGTGTACAATCGGTATGCACTTTGTACTCGGCTTTTTGGCAAGTACGAGTGTGAGAGAGATGCAATTGAACGGAGAGAAACTTTTTTTGTTACCGAGACGTGTCTAGTCAGGTCATGCATAGATTCAGGCATGGAGAGATTTTCTTTGAGAGAATTTTATTAATTTTATCTTTTTCAATGAACTAAATAGTTTGTAAACATTTTAGCAATGGGCTTGATCGGTGCATTGTCAAATGCAACATCGGTTAGAGAAGATGGCTTAAGACTGCTCATCACCTTACTCGCAGGTATGATTTTGGTACTACAGGGTGGACTTTAAAAAACTACATCCTGTAGTTCCCTGAAGTATGGTACGAGGGCGCACTTGAAACTTTTTTTCAAATATATCATATATATATATAGGCTATTTTTGGTGTAGAATTCAAAATTGCATTTATAAATTATGAAAACGCTTATAACAACTCGAAAAATATCATGTGATTCTTGTTGATAATGTGTTAATTTCTATGTTTTCCTGCGTGGTTGTATTGGCGGGAAAATTTACTTCGATAAAGGTGCACGCCGACACGTGCAGACGAACATTTCGGATTGTGTTGGGCTTTTTTCGGATTCGACATTTGCGGATTGCATCTGGTTTTTTTAGCAATCCGCAAATGTTTGTCCGCAAGTGTCGGCGCACCGATAAAGATATCCCTGTGTAGTCGTACATAAATTATATAATGATTTATTTCAGGTTGTTAGAGAAGCGTTTTCATAATTTATAAATGCGATATTTGGATTCTACACCAAAAATAGCCCATATATGTTAAACTTGAAAAAAAATTTCAAGTGCGATCCCCGTCAGGGTTGCCATTTTCGCAGCATTTGCTTTTTTCAGGTATTTCTTTTTTTCAAAGCCGAAAAAAAGCAATTTTCTCGATTTTTTGGGAACAATTCATAAAAAATAATTATTTGTTGATCAAAAATTTGTCAAAAATCGAAAAATTTTAACCCAAAACACTTATTTTTGACTAAAAATTGTATTTTAGGATATTTTTTACCCAAAAATTTATTATTTTAGCTAATTTTTAACCATATTTCAGCTTTTGCTTTTTTCTGAGGCCTAATTGCTTTTTTTCAAAAATTTTAGATGGCAACCCTGTTCCCCCGTACCATACTAGTATCATGATTTGTGTCGCAAATTTTATAACACTCTTTTATAGGGTACCCGTTGGCTGCTATTTACCGATCTTTTATCTACAATAAATCTGTTCAAGTGAAACATTTGTTCATTGTCCTAGTGGGAATTGCTTTGTATTTATTCAATTGCGGTAAGCAAACTTTTTTTGCCAATTTATATGTGAAAAATACCCATAGCAAAAATTTTGGAGCTCTTCCTCTGGGGGACGCAATTAACAGTATTCCAAAAACTGATACTTTTTTGAAGAAAATTTTATGGAAAATTATCCTCTAGTGGTAATTTCCTATGTGGAACACGTTGGCAATGTCATTTTGCAACTATAATTCATCAAAAATTGGGAAAAAATTTTCTTCAACAAAGTATCAGTTTTTGGAATCTTGATTGCGTCTCCTCAAGGGGAAGAACTTCAAAATTTCATTCCCCAAAAGAATGACGTGTGCATCTTTTCAGGATATGCCATATATCACAGCTTACTAAGCATAACACTTGCTTATATAATTACGAACTACTTTGCCGGAACGACGCTATCTGTTGCGTTAGCGCACATTTGTTTTTTAGTAAGTTTTTGAAAAAAATTTTTTGCTTTTTAAGGCCATCTACCATTCAACTCCAATTATAGGGCCACATGTTAATAGGATATTGGGCGAACGAAACACATGAATATGATATTACATGGACAACGCCATTTTGTATTATGACACTGCGGTTTATTGGGCTTGTTATGGATGTTTATGATGGTCAGAAACCAAAGGTATGCTAAGGCAATTTAAGGTGTAAAGCAGTGGCGTAGCAAGCTTTCAAGAATGGAAGGAGAAACTTTTTCAAACAATTTTTTATCTCGATTCTCCCTTTATGTTTTTTTGAAAAATTTTCAAAAATTTGGGGAAAAAGAGGAGGGATCAAAGCAATTTTTTCGAGTTTTTCAAAAATCATTTTAATTCCCCTGGGGGCGAAAAATTTTTTGTTGAAAAACACTTATTTTTCGTCGTGGGAATTTTTTTATATGCTGAAAATGATCAGAAAATGACTCATTTTTGGTTTAAAAAATATCAAATTTGGGGGATTTTTGTTGAAAAATAGAAAAAATTAGACAATTTTGGTGGAAAACCATAACGGGGGAGGACCATTATGATTTTTGAAAAAAATTTTCAAAACAGGGGACCATTAGGAAAATTTTTTAATTTTTCAGGAATGGGAGGAACCAACCCTGGTTTCCTTCTCTCTAGCCACGCCACTAATATAAGAGTAAGTGAAAAATTTTTCATTTACAACGAAACCATTTATTTTTTGAAACCGATTTTCAACGTGTCAAATATGCATATTTTGTTTTATATCTGTTGCGAAAAGCCCATTTTCGAAAAATCCGTTAGAATCACCCTAAAGCCGAGAGTTAGAATTTCTACGGAAAACTAAAAATACTCTGTAGATTTGAATTTTTCTTATGTCTGCCGATTAGCATATGTTTTCAAAAATTTACACAATTTAGGAGAAATTAAAATCCGATCAATTACTGACTGCCATAAAAGATCCACCAAGTTTGTTGGAGACTGCCGCGTATGGTCTCTTCTTTGCTAGTACTTTTGTTGGACCACAATTCCCATTGAGTCGATTTCGTGCATTTATTAATGGTGATTATCACGATGAAAAAGGTGAAGTTCGTCACACGAGGTTAGCCTTTATTTCATCGATAGAGAATTGATCACAATTTTTTTAGTCTTATGCCAAGTCTGGGTCGATTCGTAGCCGGTGTCACTTATTTTACTTTACACCAATGGGGTACTGTTTGGGTGCCTGATTCATACTTTAATTCACCAGAATTTCAAGTTAGCTTTATTGTTTTCTACATAAACATGACCATAGCTACAGGTCACTCCAAAAATAACTGGCATTTGAGTGCATTCGTGTAGGGCACGAATATACCCTGTGTTACTAATAAGAGTGGGGGTCCCTGTGGAGATATGGCATGAATAAGACACATTCTTCAGGGGTATATTCGTGCACTACACATTATGCCCTACACAAATGCACTCCGATGCCAGTTATTTTTGGAGTGACCTGTACGTTAGGGGAATCTGTAGCATTAGAGCTTTCAATGAACCGATTATTTTGGAAGTTCCAACTTCAATGATTTTTTTTCAACTTTCATATTTCATGATAAAAATGGTATAGAATAGTAAATTTGATAATTTTGCACTGTGTCTAGCATTTTTTAGGACTGGAAGTTTCGAACGTACGATAGCTCGTTTGATTCCTGAGATCAAGGCGAATAACTTTGTAGAACATCACTTTTCATGAAAACCTTTGTGCGATAGAGAAAATTCGTATGAAAATATTGATTCTTTTGATTGAAATCTCGAGTTATGGTAGAAATATTATAACTCAAGATTTCAATTAAAAGAACTAATAATTTTCATACGATTTTCTCCATTGCACAAAGGTTTTCATGAAAAGTGATGTTCTACAAAGTTATTCGCTTTGATTGCAGAAATCGAACGAGCTATTGTACGTTTGAAACTTCCAGTCCTAAAAAATGCTAGACACAGTGCAAAATTATCAAATTTACTATACTATACCATTTTTATCATGAAATATTAAAGTTGAAAAAAAAATCATTGAAGTTGGAACTTCCAAAATAATCGGTTCATTGAAAGCTCTGAATGGCATTTTTGTGCGTACAATAAGTGATTTCGATTTTAGGTAACTCCATTCTTTTGGAAAGTATTTTGGAACACAATTTGGTTCCGTGCAACGATGTATCGTTATGCGGGTGCTTTTCTTTTGACGGTTAGTCATTTATTTATCTGTTATAATGTTTGGTCATTTTTTAGGAAGGTTCAGTCATTTTATCTGGGTTAGCTTATAATGGCAAGGATGAGAATGGCGAAGATAGATGGGATGGAACTCGTGATCTACACATTCTCAAATTCGAGCTTGGCCACAATTATCAATCTGTTATTGATTCCTTTAATTGTGGTACAAATACATTTGCTAAGAAGTAGGTCTTGTCAGCTAACAAGTACAGGGTGGGCCAAAAAACCGTACTTTTGCTTTTTTTGGTGAAAATTCAGGGAAAGCGTATTGTATTAAAGCGAAAAGTCGCAAAAATACGATTTTTGCTTTAAAACGAGCCCTTTATGGGTAAAAATGTGCGGGGAATCCGAATTTGTTATTGATAAAATTCCTCGGATTTAAGAAAAGCTGTATATCGACGCTAAAATTCGAGAAAATAACATATTTTGGTCTAAAAACAACGCTTTTTCTTATATTCATTTTTATTAACAATAACATATTTTGGACATTATAATTCAATTGTGGGTGCCGGAAATCGTTGGTTCTCGAATTTTCGTGTCGATATACAGCTTTTCTTGAATTTTTTAAATGTCAAAGAGGAATTTTATAAATGTCAAATTCGGATTCCCGCACATTTTTACCCCAAAAGGGTCGTTTCAAAAAAATGTTTTAAAAAATGTCAAATTTTGGTTGATTTTTTGCTGAAAAATGGAAAAAATTGGACAATTTTGGTGAAAAACTTTAGTCAAAAGAAAAAAAGAACCAACGTCCGGTGCACCTCGAACTCGTAAAATTTTGGGTGACGTTATAAGCATGCAATGGGGGACTGTATTGTGATTTTTACCCAAATTTTCGGAAGACTAATGTCAATTTTTAGTCACATTTATCGTCGACTTGCTTGGCTTGGAAATAAATTTGCTAGCCACTTGACAACGCTGTTCTTCTTGGCCGTTTGGCATGGGTATCATTTAGGCTACTTTATCCTATTCTTCTTTGAATTTGCATGCGTGAGAGCACAAGATCAGGTAAAAAGTTGACACTCTTTTTTATCTGTAAAGTCCATATTTTTTAGCTGTATTCATTGATTGCTAAAACCCGTGGTGCTGAAGAGTTATTTTCACAGCCGTGGACGAAGCCATTTACTTGGCTGTTTGGTAGAATTGTAATCAATATTTCGATGGCATTCGGATTCTTGACGTTTGGTTTAGTGAAAAAAGAAATTTGGATTGGGGTATGTTATGACGGTAGTAGAAAAAATCATGGGGCTATTCAAATCTGGGGGCCCCAAATTGAAAAAAGTGGAAAAAAATTGAATTAATTTAAAAAATATAAAAAATTCGAATATATATAGTCCGTTTCAACCCCAACTATAAAAAACTTGACCCAAAATTCAAAGTCCGAAGTTAGCATCCCGCCCGATTTGGCAAGTTAAGTAACGTTGGGCCCGCAGGTTTGATCCCACTAGAGCGAAAATTTCGATATACAAAAAACTTTCCTTACAAAGAATGGAGTAAAAATTTTTTGCTTCAAAAGTTTTTTGTAGATCAAAATTTTTGCCCTAGTGGGATCGAACCTGCGGCAGCTTAACTTGCCAGATCGGACGGGATGCCGACTTCGGATTTTGAATTTTGGGTCCAGCTTTTTTATAGTTGGAGCTGAAACGGACTATATATCACTGCGTTAACGTTTCTTTTTTAGCCTTTGATGTCAATGTACTTCTATGCTCACATTGTCTATTTCGTGATATGGCCTCTGCTGTACCTAGTATTGAATTCCATCTTACCGAAAAAGCCAAAGAAAGGAGAAGATGAGAAGAAATCAAGATGAAAATATTCCTCTTATATATTATCCTGACTAAAATGTTTCAAATCTATCTTCTATAAGAAGAATGTTTGTACATTTGGCTGGTGTTTTTATACTGGCTTGGAATCGATTATCTTTTCTTGTTGTTTTATTTTATATTCAAAAAATTTCTATTTACGTTATGATGTTTGTTTTATTATTTACAGGGTGTTCTAAAAAACCACCATTTGAGCATTTTTTGGCAAAATTTTTTCTCCAAAATGACTCTTTAGGAAGTAATTTTATGTGAGAAATCGATTGCTAGCACTCCCGAAGCGTAAGAACGCTTTCTTCAACCTGTTTCATGGAAAATACTGATTTTTACTGGGAAAAATATGTATAAAATACTCGAAAAATCAATATTTTCTATGAAACAGGTTTAAGAAAGCGTTTTCATTCTTTGGAAGTGCTTGCAATCGGTTTCTTGCATAAAATTACCCCTAAAGAGTCATTTTGGAGAAAATTTTTTTAAATTTTCGCTCAAAAATGCTCAATAACGGTTTTTCGCGCAAAAAGCGGATTTTTTAGCGATTTTTTCAAAAATTATCAATTTTTTAAAATTTCACCAAAATAACCCTAGAGCGGGGGGAGGGTTTCTATGCGAGGAATCGATTTCGCGAATTGCCGGGCCTTGAAAACGATTCCCTGATGAATATTAGCCTATTTTTGCATTGTATTCGCATTTTTAGCGAAAATATGATAATTTAGGGTCAACGAAATGTTTTCAAGGTTCGGCAATGCGCGCAATCGATTTCTAGCATAGAAAAACCCTATATAGGGTTATTTTGGTGAAAATTAATTTTTTTGAAAAATCAAAAATCCGGCCTTTTTGCGCCCACTCTGTTTTATGCGCCAGCTTTTATAATATTAGTTGTGATTACTATAATCTCATTTTATTATTATCAAGGAATATATAAAAAAAACATGTTGACAAAAAACTATAAGAGATCAATAGACGAGGCTGGTAAATTTACACGGGATAGAAAATGATTGTGAAGGGATAATGTTACAAAAATGTCGGCTTTTCATACATTTCAAAATTAGCATAAACAAATTTGCCTCAAAAATGAAAAAAGCCACAAAAACCCGTAAGAAAAGACATCAAAAATACCATGAGTTTTGGAGCAGCGTTGTAATTCGGATCCAAATTTGGGGAAGAAATTTTTGATTTGGGAGGAGGAATTTTCAAAATTTGGTTGTTCTGGTCCAGGGTGAGCCAAAAAAACCGTACTTTTGCGTTTTTGGTGAAAAATTTTCAAAAATCAGCTATATTTTCATGCGATTTTTGAAAAAAAGTTCATGAAAAATGAAGCATTTTTTGTTTTTACGGCTTGTTCTGAACCGTCGTAGTTTTCGAGATAATTGCGTTTGAAATTGCTCATGTTTTCGTTGTAATACACAAATTTTTTTTGAATTTTGTGAAAATTGATTTTTTGTCAAAACATCGAATTTTTCCCAAAAAATTCAAAAAAGTTTGTGTATTACAACGAAAACATGTACACAAATTTCAAACGCAATTATCTCGAAAACTACAACGATTCAGAACATGCCGTAAAAGCAAAAAATGCTCCATTTTTCATGAACTTTCCGAATATCGACAGAAAATGGCAACTTTTCCCACTGGACCGGTCCTTTAAGAATTTTTTGGTTTAAATTCCTTCCCTATAATTACAACACTGGTTTTGGAAGACAGTGAAGATCATATAACTAGCTTTTTATTCAGCTTCTTTCAAAGTATTTATTCAAAGTATGGCTAGATTTAACATGGATCATCTTGTAATTGTTATTCAAATTCACTCGTGATAAACTAGGCGAGCGTGAATGAATAGCTGACTGAATCGCAGTCTCCGGATATTCAGAGAGGAACGTTCTTGTTCTTGTATATTTTCTTTGCCGAGCACCAATTCTATAATACGAGGGTTGGTTGGTACTTATTTAGAATACCCCCTCTGTGGGCTACACAGAGGAGGTATTCTAAATAAGGTACATGTGTTTATGTTATTTAGAATACCCCTCTGTAGAACATGCCCTTGAGTAGGCCCAAAATTCGCATAATTTGAACTTCAAAAAGTAGTATAAAAAGCGCTCAATAGACCCAGTTTTCACCGACATAGGCTCGAATGAAACGAAGAGAATTGAACGATACGAATGAAACAAAACCAAATTCAGGGTTTTCGTGTCAATATTCAGGCAAATTCAAACCCATTTCCTGACGATATCCGGAAATGAAATCGTTTTTTATACTACTTTTTGAAGTCGAAAACAAAAAAATCGAGAAAAGTTTTGAAACGATGTCATTTCATGACGGCGTACGGAAATCGTCCGGAAACGAGTTTGAATTTTCCTGAATATTGACACGAAAACCCTGAATTTGGTTTCGTTCCATTATGTCGTTTCATTCGTGTCGTTTTATTCGTTTATTTTCATTCGTCTCGTTCCATTCTCTTCGTTTCGTTCGAGCCTATGCCTGTGAAAACTATGTCTATTGAGCGCTTATACTAATTGTTATGCGAATTTTGAGCCAACTAAAAGGCTTGGCATGTTTCACAGAGGAGATCTTCTAAAATAAGTACCACGGGGTTTGAAAATCTCAAAATTAAGGATATGCTTCTCGTACCTGCAATTGATGATGTCAAGCACAGCTTCACGGAACCTTTGTGACATGAACGCATACAGAAATGGATTTACGCTAGACGATATAAATAGACATAAATAGCAGATGGGTTGGAGCAAAGATGAAAAAGTACTATTGCATTGATGTGAGCCGGACCAAGCCTGAAAATTTTCATATTAAATAAAAACAGAAAAATTAGTTCCTTAGACATGTCAAAAAAGTCTAACATTTGGTCATTAAGCATAAAATTTTATTAGTCGAGAAGCAATAAATTTGTTGCCTAATTTTATGCTTCATGACCAATCGTTTCAATAAACACGATTTTATTGAAAATCAGGCAACGTTAGACTTTTTACAACAACTTTGTAACCACTTTTTGACATGCTTGAACGCAGCCTTACTGTATTTAAAAGTCGAGCATGATTGGGGAATGTAAGTATTGCAAACGAACAAACAATAGCAATCAGAAGTCGAATGATCTAGAATGAAAAATTTTTTTAGCTTATAAAGTGAACATTTTTTTGGCTAACTTTTTTCCTCGATTCCAACAATTCCGAAGACGAAGAAGTATGATGTTCATCATGACTACGAGTGCTTTCATATGCATTATTACTAGCACGAACACTCAGCATTAGATGATTACTGTGATTATTATGGATACCATTGCCATTCAACATGCGACGATCGGCTTCATAGTTTACGGTCAATGTAGTCCCATTCATGTCTGAAAAAAATATACAGTTTATATATGAATATAAATTAATTACAGGGTGTTCCCCCTGCACAACCTTAGCAGATATAGTCGAAAAAACTTTGTTTTGGCTACCACGGAGCTTTTTATTGAATCAGGCAACGTGTAGATTGAAACGAAAAGTAACGCGGATTCTAATATACCTTTTTTGATGCATCCCTGCGTGGTCGTGTGACGGCAAAATAAGAATTAGTCCTGATACGCAGGGATGCATAAAAAAGCTATATAAGGGCCCACGTTTCTTTTCGTTTCAATGTACATTGAATCAGGCAACGTGTATATTGAAACGAAAAGTAACACGGATCCTTATATACCTTTTTTGATGCATCCCTGCGTGGTCGTGTGGCGGGAAAATAAGAATTAGTCCTGATACGCAGGGATACATTAAACAGCTATGTAAGGGTTTACGTTTCTTTTCGTTTCAATGTACATTGAATCAGGCAACGAAAAGAAACGCGGATCCTTATATAGCTTTTTTGATGTATCCCTAATTTGCACCCCCCCCCCTCCCTTTAAGGAATTTTTGAAAAATAACAACGCCATCTTGTCAATATCGAAATTTGCTTATTTGCTAGGTTGTGCTGGGACAGGTTGTGTATTATGCATTCAACAAATTTTGTTGTTAATTTTTGTACTTTCGTGTGCTCAATGACATAAAAACAAATCATGCGACTTCTTGTTATTTTCAAGATTGCGAACATCATTTTTCCACGTGGGTATTTAATGATGGTTCTTTGAAGCGTAGTTTTATCTAACAGATTGTTCCAAAAGGTCGACATCATATGGCCTCAAGGTATTAGGTTGTTTCAAAAGTTCCTGGCCAAGAACAAAATTCATTTTATTTCAACAACTTGGTATGAAA
>OZJO01000222.1:4247-15447 GCA_900406225.1 Acrobeloides nanus
GGGGGGGGGGGGGGGGGGGGGGAGTAGCGGCTCTAGGATTTCATCTTGAAGTTGAAGTACAATAAAAATAGCATTTGGCCAAAATTCGTTAGAACAATTAGGTTGTATCTATGTGGAAAACAAAATTTATTTGGCGGATCTTTGAGAATCGAAGTATACTTGCAATGAGTTAACTCAGTAATATTATAGCGCTTGTTTTGGCCAGAAACGAGATTACCTAAGCTCATGAAGAGTTGTTTGAAATACCAGCCGGCACTAAATCATAAAGTTTAAGCTAAAGAGATCAAAACATGAGCAAGCTAAAAGTCACCAAGCGCGGCCAATGAGCTATGAATGATGAACTTGATTGGATTCAATCTCCTATCATAGGAAGGTTTTGCGATGACATATAAGCGAGCTGGGCCAATGCCTCGATTCGCATCTGCTCTTCCTTTTTTTGGTCATTTGTCATGCTAAAAATTATAAAAAGTGTGCCTCTCTTCTCCGATTCGGAGATTTGTCATCACACATCTCCCACTCCAATCTGATAAAAGATCACACTTATCGCCTATTGTAATGATTATGTCAGCATAAGTTTTGCTTATGCTGCCATCTCTGGAATGTTTAGCTTTAGAGTGTTCTTTATCTAGTAGCCCCTCTAAATGAAACCCTAGAACTGATACCGCCTTCCCAGGGTGGCCGAATGCATTTTAAAGAATGGTTGCAGAATATAATGAAAATGGTCACAAATTGGTTGTTTGCATGGTTGTAAAAGATCCAAAATGGTTGCAATTCGGTCACTCTACTCCCCTCCTCCCCAACCACAATTGGAGGGGGGGGGGCAGTAGCGATTCTAGAATTTCATTTGGGGGGCAACTAGGTAAAAACCTAATTTTTCTAACGAATTTTGGCCAAAAATGCTATTTTTATTAAGAAATTTTCGATTTTGGGGAGCATGCCTACTACCTTTGGAAATGCTTACTTCTTTAGTCAAAAACGTTAAAACCATTAAAGTTAAGTAAATCAAGCAAGCTTGGAGTAGAATCTTGCTATACGGTTTTAGTTCAGCTGTCGTTTTGGTTTTAATCAAGTAAATCAATAAGAAATTCAATGTAAAGGCTAAGATTGATGCAAGAAAATCGTTGCAATAATGAATCTCCTTCAAATTCATTTCTTAGCACAGCTGTTATTGTCAAGATTTAAAACACGATTTCTGTAATAATCGACCATTGGAGTGCACAATTTTCAAAAAGTTCTCAGAATTGATTTCTTGTATTAAAATCATAAATTATAGACCATTTCATGGCTTTTTTGTGAAAAAAATCACTAGGTCTATGTATTGGGTTTGGCTGTACAGCAATTTTTTCTAGGACGCACATGGATGTCAACAAGGTATCATTAAAACGGCCATATCTCGGGTTCTATAAGTCCTATCAGAAAAAGTAGCCCCATTTTGGATAGCTCAGATTCTGCGTTACAATTGTGTAGAAAACACCAAAAATTATTTCTTGATCAGAAAAAAAGTTATAGAGCAAATCGCCAAAAAAATGGGGTATGCTTTAGCCTTTGAAAATAACTTTTTTGCCTCTATTTTTTTACAGGAAGGAGCTAGCTGTTCGCTCTCCTCAGCTTTTAGTAGCTCTATATTAGAGCTTTAAGACGCGCTATCTCGAAAATTCGAACAGAGGTGGGAGTATGCCAAAAAGTGTCGCCAAAAACTTGAAGCTAAAAATTGAAAATTCTTAAGATTAGCGAAATTTGCCATAATTTATATATATTCGGAAAATTCATGAAAAATGGAGCATTTTTTGTTTTTACAGTAAATTCTGAATCGCTACCGTTGTCGAGATAATCGCGTTTGAAGTTGGGGACTTTTTACATTTTTTAAATTCCCGCAACTTTTTTAAATTCCCGCCAAACATTGATAATCAGAAAAATGGTCAATTCTTACAGAAATTGTGTTTTAAATTTGAGCAAATCTATAATTTGACTTCACATACGGGGCTATTTTGCGACACTCTTTTTAATAGTACTTATACAAGTCATATATAGTTGGTTTTCAACGTGTGAACTTACAAAAATGGCAAAAGAAAATTGGTGAACTTGTGTATGAAAGTTCGAAGAAAAAAGAAAATCTATTTAAAATTGAGGCATTCAACACGGTTCAAAAATCACATTCAGCAATGTCTTGCAAATGTATAAATAAGTTTAATACAATGTATTCGAGGTATTGTTCTCATATATAGTTTGAAATCGACAAAAGATTGAAACAAATTCAAAAGTAAGCTGGCTCATAAGATTTATGAAAAATTTCACAAGATTTGTTTTTACTTTAACACTAATACACTCTGAAAAATTTTTGGGTGAGAATAAGAGAGCTTGCTATGCTGGTCACGATGCGCCAAAAAATTTTCGAAAAAAATGTCTATGGGGGGTCTAATGTCCATTCTTTGTGTGAGACCCCATAAAAGTTTAAGGTTTTTTTAATGCCATAACTCCATTAGGAATTGAATTGAGAGCTAGTTCACCATTATTTTAAAGCTGAGAATCTGCGTTACAACTTTTATATAGACACCTATGTAAAGTATTCGTTTTAATAAAAAGTTATACTACAATATTTGAGGCATACGCTGGTTTTTGATCGAGTTTTGGACAAAGATTGGCATTTTTGATCCGCTTACAAGGGTTTTCAGCCAAAGTGATCTACTCAAACATGGATCTCAGATTCTCAGAAAAATTTTGGTATATTGGGTTTTGTATGTTAGCACAGAAGTTTTGGAGTTAAAGCTAATTTATTCATGAAAAATGGTGATTTTTATATATTTTTAGCGTAGCAAGATCCCAAAATCTATGTTAACTAAATTCTTTTTGCCTAAAAATGATTTATTTTACCGTCTTTGGCAATGGTCAACAATTTTTGATCATTTTTAAGCGAATCTGATTAAGCCTTAAAAATGTACCATTTTTGCTCTGAACCTGGACCACGAATCTGGACCCAAGAATAAAGTTTTACAAAATTGATCCAAAATGATTAGAAATTGTTGGCCAGTGCCAAAAACGGTAAAACAACTCATTTTTAGGCAAAAAGAATTATGTAACATAGGTTTTGGCAACGCTAAAAATATCGAAAAATCACCACTTTTCATGAATAAATTAGTTTTAACTCAACAACTTCTGCGCTAACATACCAAACCCAATATACCAAAAATTTGCTGAGACTCAAAGCTCCATTTTTGAGTAGATCATTTTGGCTGAAACCCCTTGTAACCGGGTCAAAAATGCCAATCTTTGTCCAAAACTCGGTCAAAAACCACTTCTATATCAAAATGCATAACCATAAGATCTAAACCAATGGATGGGCGTAAGCTTAACTTCCAAAGCAATGCAAGGAAGAAATGTTTGTTGGGAAGCCTAGAACTTGTGGTTGGAATAGACCTATTTTTGTTGGCATGCTTATAAGCATTATGCATTTTGATGCACATTCATTTTTTGGGCATTTTGAATTCTGGTTATTTTGATTTTTGGTATTTAACCCGTTTTTTCTGTAAATCGTAGAAACAGGCTCAAAACCTGAAAAGCTCACTCCGGGGGTTTTTCTATGCGGGAAATTGATTCCGCACATTTTCGGTGCTTGAAAATGCTTCCTCGCCTCTAATTCAACGACTTTTGATGTATTTAAGGGAAATAGGTTTTGCATAGGAATCATACTTTTATGCGGTAGCCTATTTTCTAGGTTTTCTATGAGGGGAATCGATTGCATGCATTCTCGAAGCATGAAAATGTTTTCCTGAGCTGATTCAGAAAACGACTATTTAGTATGCGCAATGGTCTTTCCTGAATCAGAGAAGTATTTTCACGCTTCGGGTATGCGCACAATCAATTCCTCTCATAAACAATAGTCCAGGATGACCTTTTCTATATAAAAATTGAAGCAAAATAACAATTTGAAAATTTCGTTCATTTTGTAAATTTCAGCTCTATTTTTAAAAATTCTGGTTTAGGTTTCATAAGCCGATTCTTTGCTAAATAGAGAGATAAGGTTTCCGCTATGTTACGAAAAAAGCAGCATCAAATTTGCTTGGAAAATGTTTGTCTTATAGCTGTCACAAGGTCTATTAGATTTATCTACATGGGGGGGGGGGGGGGGGAACGGGTTAGATGAATCTGTTTATCAGATATTGAGCCTGCCTGGCTACTTCTTGGACTTTATATTTATACCGGCTACAGATGAGCTTATACAGTTTGGAGTATTTTTTCTCACTGTGACTAGTTCACATTTTTGTCTTTTCAATAAAATTTATTTATATATTTTAAATAAAAACACAATAGCTCATTTCTTTGATTCAGGCGTAAATGCTATAAGTGGATATCCTTTTCTTTCGTAAAATCAAAGAAGCTCAGGTAACAATAATTATCTGCATCACAAGCTTGGAATTGACAGACATATGGAAATGGATTTGCACCCATACATGGCCCTGTCTCCCAACCCCAGTTTCTTCCATCATATTGATCATAAAAAACACAGTCTCCTGTACTACTGGCACTAAATCCAAGTACCCAATCTTGGAAGCTTCCGAGCTAAAATTTGCAGCTTCAATATCAAAGTCTTAAAGTTACCGGACTGTTGGTTCCATTGTAACCATACCAGTATCTTGAGCCGTTTAGATTATGTAGACCAATGTGAAACCTTTGAACACTACCCAGGAAGGGAAGTTCGGTGTCTGAAATTCAAGATCACTTTAAATGATATTAAAACTAGTTTGATTACTTATGAGAAAATCTTTCTTTTCTTGGCTAGTCACTGATACTAGAACTCCATTGGTTTGAGCTTCACAGGCTAATTCAGCGATCTGTGCATAAGTTCCACCCTTTGTACTTACTAGACAATCCGCATAGTAATGTCCATATCCGGAAGTATTGTTTACAATAATAAATTGTTGAGAGTTTGATGTACAATAGCAATTGGCTAAAATTCAGAGATTTTGAAAAAGTCTTGGATCTTCCCGGGAATCCCATATAGCTCTATAGTATTCTAGAGATTCTTTTTGAGAAAAAGTCTTGGATCTTCCCGGGAATCCCATATAGCTCTATAGTATTCTAGAGATTCTTCCTAACTCTCTGGATCACTCTAGGGCTCTTCGGGATCACCTAGAGCTTTCTGAAATTCTCCATGACTCTCCGGGATTCTTTCTTAAACCTCTCCCCGGGTCCCTTTTGAAGCGCTCTTGGATCTTTCTTTATCTTACCGAAAGTAAAAGCATCAACGATTTCAGCTTGATAGCCATATGGATCAGTGATTTTGAAGAACATTCCAGGCGACGAGATATTCTTCAACATATCGACAGCAAGATCTCCGACATCATTGTAGTCAACTCCGATAATAAACCAACCTTGTTCTTTCATCGAAGTTGCCAAATCAGTCACATTATCTTTTCGGCTACAACAAATGATCATGAAATAGATTATCCTAATACAAAAGTTTACTTATAAGTACTAGTAAATAGTAGAACAACTGGTACCGCGTTTCTAGGTTCTTGTTTACGCATATTATATGCCGTTACAAGTGCTCTAAAATCTTAGAAGTTACTGAATTTTTTTGGATTTTCTAATGGCCTGTAAGGGAAGAAGACCGTCTCCAACTTGGTGCCCGCACCCTTCTCCTTTTTGCCCCATATATAAGCAAAATTTCAATGCCATACTTTGTTATATTCAAATCTTGGACTGTTCCTGACTTTATAAACATCAGTTTAGCCAAGTCTTTATTTAAATCATCGCTACTATTGTATTTAGTCAAATCAGAAACAATAGTGACGTTGGTGTCGAAATAAGTTAAAGCCACTCTCGAAAATTGAGGCGAACCGCTCTGTGCAATTTTCATTTGATTGAACACTACAAATAGTTGTGCCGCTATCTAAAATATTGTTTTGCCTGAATATCAATCAAAAATTCTCTTACAAATCCCACTCCGTCTCCCATGCTAACACTATGATCAATCGCAACAATGATGTCTAGCCAGAGATTTGGTACATTGTGAGAACATTCAGTACCTATTTGGTCAGAAACAGGGTTAGCGGTAGTTGCTGGCGTCGTAGGGGGCGCTATTGTGGTTACTAAAATTCATGTTAGCATTTTTTTCTGAAAATTACGATCAAAAGTGCAGGTTTTATTGAACAAGAAGTTGGTTAAGCCAATATTAAAGCTGTTGAAGTCGACATAATATACATTGGGGGTTAATTCGGACAAATATGTTTGGTTTTGTTGGTTGATTCCGACGATTATGATATCGGTACCGGATGCGGTAATGTTTTGAGCAAAAGGTAAAGCTGCGTCGATGCTGGCTTTGTCACTAAAGAAAAATTTTTAGGCTCAGACTTACGGTAATGTTTAGGTGTTAGATTTATGCTTAGTCTTAGGCTAGGCGCTATCTTAAGCTTAAACTTAGATTTAGGCTTGGGCTTAAAGGGCTAGTCCAGTAAGTTACAATCATGAAAAATGATATATTCGGAAAGATCATGAAAAATGGAGTATTTTTTGTTTTTCCGGCATGTTCTGTAGTTTTCGAGATAATTGCGTTTGAAATTTTGAATTTGTTACAAGCTTGTCGTTGTAATATACAAACCTTTTTGAATTTTTTGCGTAAAAATCGATTTTTTAAATTTTCATAAAATGAACATTGCAGCAATTTTTATAGCTAAATGAGACGAACAAAATGACACCAAAATTATCTAATTTGAGCATTGTTTTGGGTTATTAAAACGAAAATTCTGATTCATGTTTTCGTTTCAATAACCCAAAAAATGCTCACATTGGATAATTTTGGTGTCATTTTTTTCGCCTCATTTGCTATAAAAATTGCTACAATGTTTATTTTATGAAAATTTAAAAAATCTATGCAAAATCTATAAAATTCAAAAAAGTTTGTGCATTACAACGAAGAGCTTGTAACAAATTCAAAATTTCAAACGCAATTATCTCGAAAACTATAACGATTCAGAACATGCCGTAAAAATAAAAAATGCTCCATTTTTCATATGATTGTAACTTACTGGACTGGTCCTTTAACCCTATCCAATGCCTAGTCTTGAGCTTAAATACAGGCTAAGCCTAAAAATAGGCCTAAGTCTGAGCTCTTTCAACAAATCCAAATTTTACTACTTTTTAAAATTCTTACTTCGTAGCCGTAAACACAACAAATTTGGTCGGAATTCCGGCTCTTCTAAATGATCCTTGAAATACATTATAGAACCGGAACAAGCTAAACATCATTTCTACACATTTTACCACTTAATAAGACTTACTCTGACAGCAAATAACTCGAAGGGCCGTCTTTTACATACGCGCCACACGCAGTTTGTATTATATTGCATACATTATAATAGTTATAAAAGATGTTGGACACGAACAGAGCCTCAAAGCCATAGCCAATCACAGCCGTATTAACGTAATCTTGCGAAATGGGCAAGAGGTTGGTAAAATTTTGAGCGACGAACGCGACTTCCTAAAGCATTTATTGAGGAAAAAGTGTTGTGAGTTACTTTAAAAACGTTGGCTGAACCTTGCATCGCAGAGCTAAAATCTATAGCCACGGTTAAATCGGCTGCGCAATAGTTGTCCAAGATATTTTGTTGACCACATCCTGAAGCAGGCAATTGTGATATAGTCTTAGTCATAAGCCTACCTGAACAATTCTGAGCATAGTTCAAACTCCACGTGCTTATACTTACAACTAGAAACAAAGCAATCATTTTCTGGCTCTTGTACGTACCTATAATGTTTTAGACGTTTATATAATAGTTTTCAATGCTACCGCTTGCTCAGAGATTATGCATTTGTCGATTTTTCTTATCAATCAAATTCGTTGTTTGACTCTTTCCTCATAGAATGTCACGATGTCAGAATCGCTATACAAAACTCTTATCACATATTTCACAACACACAAAGAGAATTCCATACACATGTTTAATGTCCTTTGAGTCACATCTATAAAGGCAGAAAATGAAGGGTCTCTGGCCTAAAGGCTTAGTTGGGAATGCTCAGATTATGCATTTGTCGGTTTTTCTATCAATCAAATTCTTTGTTTGACTCTTTTCTTACAGAATGTCACGATGTCAAAATCACTATAAAAAATTCTTATCACATATTTCAAAACATACAAAGAGTATTCCATAGACATGTTTAATGTCATTTGAGTCATGTCTATAAAACAAAGACAGAAAAAAATTCCTTTGCTGACAAAACAAAGAAGTAAAATTGCGGAAGGTCTCTGGCTAAAAGGCTTAGTTGGGAATGTTGTAGTATAGTCTTGACTCAAACGAAGATTCACTCGTGCATAATTCCTTTGTTGGTAAAACAAAGAAGTAAAATTGCGACTGTCTAGTTTAAGGAATCTAGGAGGTGATAAAAAGAATTTTGGAGAAACCAACAAAGAACAAGATTAACAATAAACAGAATAGCATTTTTTTCATATATGCTTTGTCTATATTTTGGGCTTTGTCTATTGTTAAGATTAGGAATCTATGCTGATAGATCTAAGAAATGAAGGCTGTATCATAAATAAACAGAGGGGAGCCCAAAACAGTCTCAATTAGACCATATTTTTGTAGCTTTTAGATATTTTCTATGTCAAAACATAAGACCAAGGCAGGATTTATACTTCCGTCGCGACACGTCGCGCGGCGCGTCGCAGAACAGTTACATTTATAGCGCGAACAATTTTTCCAATGTTGTTTATAGTTGCTGTTGCGAAACACGTTGCGCGACAGCTTGCGACGTCGCAAGTGCTAACCATGCGACGCGACACAAGGCCGATTGGCAAAAAATTTGGCTCCAAGCGGGATTCGAACCCGCGACTTTGTGACTACTAAGCCGCTGCTTTGTCACTGTACAACGGAGGCTTGTTGATGGAGAAACGTCTTTTCAAGTCAAATACTATAGCGCGATAAGTCTGTCGCGCGACAGACTATAAACGCCAACTAGCGACGCGTCGCGACGGAAGTATAAATGGTGCCTAAGGCTGCTTTTAGATTTCACCTGTGACTCTTTGCGAGTAACTGTTTGCTGTATAAAAATTTACTCGCAGCTAAGTAAAATGATTAGTTGGAATCATTGGACCACCGAAAAACTTGCGTACGATTAAATTTAAAGCCTGGAAGGGGGTTACTCGCGAACACTCCTAAGGCTTGTGAGTTGAAATGTAAACGCAGCCTAAATCTAAGCCTAATTACAATATATATTTTTTCCAATTTTTGTAAATTTGTGTTATACAGGATGACGTAAAAAAGTTGTGAATACGTAGTTTGTTATTTTTACAATTGAATTACGTTTCTATTAGAAAATGTTGAGAAAACGCTTGATCCCTTAAACACATAATCAACATTGAACTTTCATGCACAAGACTCATTACCTGTTCATGGGGCAAAGGATACAGAATGATTCATAAACACTCGGTTATCCCAGGCTTCATTATCAAGGAAGATTGGCTCTCCCATTCATCGGACCTGAACCCACTTGATTACTTAATCTGACTTATTTTAGAAGCAAAGGTCTCTTCAAAACCTTAAGAATCATTGGGATCTTTAGAGCAAGCTAAAAAAAAGCACAGGATGCAATCGGCCTGGAAACACATGCACGAGGGGGGGGGGGTCTGCATCCCCTCAATTCGTCTTATTGAGAAAGAAAAATTCTTTAGAAAAATGAGTAACCAATTCGTATTTTTGGTCAAAAATGTTCAAGTATAATCCCAACCAAGTCATATTTGAGGATCTGGTGCCCCTCCTTGTTCACCTATGCCTGGAAACGTTAGGCCGAATCGTAGATGATTTTCCGAAAAGATTAAAACAGTGTAATGATGTTAAGGGCAGTCATTTCGGATAAATTTTTGTTATTTTTATTTTGTTAGTTCAATAAAGAAATTTTAAAAATAAGGCGTAACGCAGCTTTAAGAATAACAAACTAAGTATTAGCAACTTTTTTTTGCGCCACCCTGTAGATTTTCATCATATCATCTTACTAATCTTCTCAAAATTTTCTGATTTTAGAACCACACAGGCACTATTACAAGTCGTATGATTCACATTTTGTTCAATCTTGTCAGCTAATATTTGAACACTAATCCGATTGTTTAGGATTCCTTTGGGCGTGAGAAAATTCTTATCAGAAAACGACAAACTCTTTTTGTTGTTGAACATTCATTTCAGCTTGTGTTAATAAACACAAAGTGAACAGCGCATCTATAGCAGTTGACTTATAAACAGCCACTTACAAATTTACAAGTCATTAAGATTGTATAATTTTAGGGTCCAATTGTCGGTCTGATCATGAATATTTTGAGCATGTTGTGTTTGTTGGTGTCTATAAAGTTGGGTAAGCTCGGTCGTTGCTATAGAAAAGCACAAATTTTAGCTATTCCATTATGTGATTTATCGTATCTCAATTACAACATTGTGATAGCCATAGATGAGTCAACGACCCTTACAAAACCTGTTTTTAGCATGGTATACTCATGTCTTATGACCAACATTACGACCAAAATTTAGGCTCAAATCCAACTATACACCTTCCTTTTAAGCTTAAACATTGGCTGGGATGCATCTAGGATCGCGGTGATAACATTCACAAACAATTCTACAAACACTCTGATTTCTTTAAGCGATCAAAACTCACAATCAACCGACTCGTTTTGGTCTGAAATAAAAAATATGAGCCAAATTCATATGGACGATTCTGACCCGGGAGCGTAAGTTCTGTAGGCATACAAAAATGAAAAAATTTTAGAGCCTTAGAAGTTGCATATAATGAAATCTCTAATAATGATCGACAAGACATAGCAACTATTGTGATTTTGGTTACAGGTTCTGCGGGGTAAGAATTTTTTTTGCTTACGAAAGATAGAGAGCATTTTGGTCTGCAACATCAATGTTTTTAGCCGTTCTCGCACCTCCTCTAACGAATTTCTATGCGGTCTTTTTTAAATTGTAGCTGAACAATGGCCGAATAAGTATTGATAAAAATTGTCGAAATCCGTTGATCCTAACATTGTCAAAAATTACTTTGAAGTTTTCAAAGTCGATTTTCTTCAATTTAACAAAATGTTAGAAATTTAAGTTTTGTATGAAAATACAGAGCTTTAGTCCCTCTAACACATACAAAAAACCGTATATAAAAATTATTTAACAGTAGCGAGATATTTGACTTTGAAGTTGATAGTCAAAAAATGAGGCAA
>OZJO01000223.1:19159-40882 GCA_900406225.1 Acrobeloides nanus
CAACGATGTAATATGTCTTTCGACACTGGATTGGTGAACCAAATTATTGACAATGTTGTAAATACTGTTCAAAATACGAGGTAAGTTAAAATTTTTATTGAAAATCAATGGTTAAAGTAGTGATGTTTAAAGTGATAATGATAAAAGTGGTGTGATAAGATAACGCATTTTGATAAGAGTGAGAACGATTTTTGTGATAACATTGGGCCAATCCTTGCCTCAGACAGCAGCTGTGCGCTGCGTGGACATAACAGTGGACCAAACAGCTGCTGTTTGATCCACGCAGCAGCTAGTATGAAATGACGCAGCAGGAGTATTTTCTACACAGTTAATTTATAGCGTGCAGTATGAGAAAAAAGGTTACTGTGTGGAAAATACTCCTGCTGCGTGATTTCATACGAGCTGCGGCGCAGCTGCTACGTTGACCAAACAGCAGCAGCGTACAGTTGCTGCACGCAGCTGCTGCCTGAGGCAAGAACTGGCCCGTTGATATCTTTAAAAATTATATTAGTTTCATGAGTTTTATCCGGCTCAACTAAATCCTCATCGACATCATTATTCTTTTCATACTCAGGATCTGTATCTTCTAAATCTTCATCACTTTCTTCAACCTCTAGTGTTATCACAAAAATCGTTACCACTGCTATCAATATTTTCAAAAAAAGTTCTAAGAAGAATATTTTAATTTTAGTGATTCTCAATGTTTAAAAGAATGTATTGACGCCTGTGTAAGGCTAATTCCATTCGCTTCGCCTAACATAACCACAAAGTTTATCACATTGTTAAATCGAATGAATGAAATGCTTGGAATAAGCATTGTACATAGTGGAAATGTTCGGCGGAAGAAACGTAGCACAGCGAATGAAACGATATTTGACGAAGAATATGTAAGTCGTTAAGAAGTTTTATTAACATACACCACGGCAGACCAAAGTGTGCAAAAAGTTGAGACACGCCATAAACTCGGCCAGAAACTTGTTCTAGGAGGTTTTTCTAGGCGGGGAATTGATTGCGCGTATTTTCGAAGCCTAAAAACACTTCCCTGATTCAGGGAAGAGATGTGTATATTGAAGCGAACATGAAATAAAATTCAAATTGTAGACGGAAAACCGTCTGTCCTGGGCTCAGGAGTGCCACTCGGAAAATCCGTGAGCGGTACTTTAACTAATCCATTTAGGCTAACTCCTTACTGGTTCCGTATGACCAGCTATTAGCCAGTAACCAAAATGTTGTCGATGCATTTCTGAGCACTATTGTTGGCACATTTACAAGTTTCTGCGAACAAGTTGACTCAACAAGAACTATGAAAACTAGCGGTGCCAAGTATACGGTTGTCCAAGCACAGGGTTTATCACCCACGGATCCGAGTTTCAATCAAACGACATTCTCCGTAGCTGGTTCCGATGAAAATGTGGTTTGTTGTACAACACGAACTACTACGCATAATGCCATTTTTTAGTTGAGTTTTGATACAAGTTTCGCAAATTATTTCTCGAATTGGCAATGTGGTACAAATGGTGCAATGATTTGCAGTGACGTTTGCCTAGGAACAGCGACGATTTCAATCAGCCTTATTAATCAAAGTGGAAATTTGACAAAATATTTCTTTAGCTCTGGATACAATTCAATCACTTCATCAAGTCTGGCATCCAATTTGTACTATGTATGTTGGAGTTAGGCTAAATCGTAGAAATTAAATTCCTATTTAGATCTACTTTGGAGATCCACTTACTGGGAATTCTGTTCCACTCCAACAAGGCACTGGGTATACAATGCGATTTCCTTTGAACAATTTTGTCCCTTCTCAATATTATAAGGTAAGTAAAAATGCTTCCCTGATTCAGGGAAAGCCTGTGTGTTGAAGCGAAAAGTCGCGCAAATGCGATTTTTGCTTAAAAACGACTCGTTTTGGAGGTAAAAATATGCAGGGAATCCGAATTTGACATTTATACAATTCCTCGGATTCAAGAAAAGCTATATATCGACGCGAAAATTATAATTTAAAAAATTTAGTGCTTCCAATTTTCGAGCGGAAGCTGGAACAATAATAATTGCCAATCTGCTGATTATGCCCAAAACTACAATGGCACCTACGAACTTGAGTGTCACTTTTCTAGCTCGGGAATACTTGGGTGAGACATTTTTTCATGTGATTTTCCTTTTTTACATACATGTTCAGAGTTTTTGCTGTCAACCCACCAACCCCACCCACATACCCAGCATATAATGATGTTGAAATAAGCTTTGGATTGGTATGCTTGATAACATATTAAAGGGGGGTAACCGTTACAGCCAGATTTCCGAAAAAAATTTTGGAACTTTTCCCCCTGGGGAGACGCAATCAACAGGATTCCAAAAACTGATACTTTTTTGAAGTAATTTATGGAAAAATATCCTCTAAAGGCTTAGGCCTAGACTTAAGCCTAGGCTTAGGCCTAAGCCTAGGCTTAAGCTTAAGCCCAAGCCTAAGGTTAAGTCTAAGCCTAGGCTTAGGCTTAAGCCTTGGCCTAAGCCCAAGCCTAAGATTAAGCCTAACAATTGTAAGCCTAAGCTTAAGCCTAAGTTTAAGCCTAAGCCTAAGCCTAGGCCTAAGCCTTTAGAGGAAATTTTTCCATAAAATTACTTCAAAAAGTATCAGTTTTTGGAATCCTGTTGATTGCGTCTCCCCAGGGGGAAGAGCTCCAAAAATTTTTTCGGAGATCTGGCTGTAAAGGTTAACTCCTCTTTAACATTATTCTTTTAAATATTGTTATAGCCAACAAGTACACCTTGTTCAAGTTCCCAGTTGAATGATTTTATAACTACGTTATCCAAAACCACTCAAATTCCGCAAGCACGTTTTGTCAACCAAAACTGCAATCCAGGGAACATTCAAGTGGTTTTAAGACCACCATTTACTGAAACGGATCAACAAACAAATAGCTATGTAAGCTTGTGGAAGATGTAAAAAAACTCATGATTGAAAGTTTTAGGCGATGCAAGCTATCAAACGGGTAGTCAACGGCGGGCTTACAGCTTATTCGAATGTCAAAGTTGTCAGTTTGAATGACTCTGTCATACAAAGAGGTGCGTCTAAGATTTGAAAAGTTGTACAGGGTGGCGCAAAAAAAAGTTCCATTTTACCATTTTTTCATGAATTTTGGACCCAAAACTTTTTTCCTAAAAATGACCCTAGTAGAAGTAATTCAATGCGAGGGAATCGATTGCACGCATTTCCGAAGCTTAAAAATGCTTCCCCGACCCTGATTTAGGGTCAGTGTATTGAAGCGAAAATCAAAATTTTTTTGAAAATCTAAAAATTTTCAATTTTCGCTTCAATAGTACACTCCGGATTCCCTGATTCAGGGTCAGAGAAAAAATTTTTACATCACCCTGTAATTTTTTTAGATCTAATCGGCGATGGAAACGCTAGAAAAGTGCCATTGTATATCGATAAATCATCGAAAGACATTGTTGGCAGTAATGATTCAAGCATCTTGGCAAAAAGTTGGGTCGATATATTGTCCGCAAAAATGCGAATTTCTCCCTATAGATTTAAAAACGCTACCATTGCGCCAGGTTAGCAAATATAGCTAGCCTAATTTTAAAATAGTAAATTTAGGCATGTATTTCACATTTACTATCACCGTGCCATTTGGGGGTGAAACTTCAGTCGATTCGGCGCAATTGAGTGCGGAGGAGATTTCTTTAATGCTGATAGAGATGGTAATTTTTTAACACAAATTACACAACGAAACTCCATACGATTTAGATCTCATATGGAGAAATCGATTTGAAAGATTCACGGAATCAGTCGGTCCCAATCGAGCCATTAGCTCTAACGAATGTAGTTATTCTGAAGGTGCAGCCAAGTAAGCTTAAAGCACCAGTCCAGTGGGAAAAAAGTTTCCATGTTTTGTTGATATTCAGAAAGTTCATGAAAAATGGAGCATTTTTTGTTTTTACGACAATCTCTGAATCGTTGTAGTTTTCGAGAGAATTGAGTTTGAAATTTTGAATACATGTTTTCGTTGTAATACACAAACTTTTTTGAAAAAATCGACTTTTTCGCAAAAAAGTTTGTATATTACAACGAAAACGTGTATTCAAAATTTCAAACGCAATTCTCTCAAAACCTACAACGATTCAGAACATGTCGTAAAAACAAAAAATGCTCCATTTTTTATGAACTTTCTAAACATCAACAAAACATGGAAACTTTTTTTCCACTGGACTGGTCTTTTAACACAAGTATGAGTAAAACTATTCCAACTCTAAGGTTCGAACACATTGATGCTGGTGCTAGCTATTACAGTCGCTACAGTTTGCGTTTTGTCGACATTTTGTATCGGTGGACTGGTCTTCATGAAACTTCGAACGGACAAGATAATTGCAAACCATAATGCAAACATGCGNTAGTTATTCTGAAGGTGCAGCCAAGTTCGAACACATTGATGCTGGTGCTAGCTATTACAGTCGCTACAGTTTGTGTTTTGTCGACATTTTGTATCGGTGGACTGGTCTTCATGAAACTTCGAACGGACAAGATAATTGCAAACCATAATGCAAACATGCGGAACATAAATTCTCAGACTGTACCTATAACAGTACTTCCCTATGAGCCGGCACATGTGGCAAGACCGCCGATGAATGATGAAGATATACATAATGCTGCGGATGTAGTTGTCTTGGAACCAAATCAGCGAGTAATACAAAGTAAGATAGAACAATTCGTGTATACAGCAACATTTGCAGTTACAGGGGGGGGGTAAAAGTCCTCGCATAAGGGGCAAAAATGGGGGAGGAGTCTCCCCCGACCCACTCACTCATGGACTCAAAATTGAGGGGAGATCACCTCATGGACCCCGCCGAACATGAGGTGGTCCATAAAAATTGGATGTCAGAAGACCTGGTGGGAGACCACCTCATCGGGGGTCCCCACCTTACCGACCTATGGTCGGCAAAGGCTCTTCCAATTGAATACATTTTCCCTGATTCAATTGGAAGCGCAGAAGGTTTTCGAGTATAGTTTCTCCCGCCGCGAAGCATAGTGGAAAGAAATTTTCAAAAATCTTTAAATTTTTTAGGACACCATGTTCGAATACGACATCATTGATAAAGCTTTATCGAACTCTTTCAAAAATATCACAGAGAGATCAATTTGTTTTTATAAATACACGTCAATAAATGTTTTTAACTAGAGCTTTTAAGTGACTTAGCACNTCGAACTCTTTCAAAAATATCACAGAGAGATCAATTTGTTTTTATAAATACACGTCAATAAATGTTTTTAACTAGAGTTTTTAAGTGACTTAGCACACAAAATTTGCAAAAGAGATAAAATAAACTCTTATCGTCGCAACAATAGGTTTGCGGCTACGCTAACATCGTTATTCGATTGTCGAAGAGCATTGATTACTTCGTTTCTATTTGGAAAGCCCATGTCGGCTAGCAGATTGATCAATTCTTCAGGTGGTTCTGCTTCTCTTGCCATACCCTGACGAGCAAATAATTGGTTCAGAATGATGTTGTTCATTGGTAAATGTTGCTAAAAAATTGTGTTTAGATTAAATTGAACAAGAAAAACCTGGTCTCCTCGTGAATTTCGAAATTGATACGCATAAAGACGACGTTCTAATTCATCAGCTTCTTCGATTTTCTGGCGCTCTAATAACGCGGCAACTGGTAGTATTTTGCCCTAAATGAATATGTAAAATCGAAAAAAAACTTCAGACCTGATTAGATTCCCATAATGTTTCAAACCAATGTGCAATAGAACCCAAAAATGTTTCATTATCCTTAAACAATGCAGCCAAAAATTTGGGGATCAATTTCCAGCGTTGCATAGAAAAAAGTTTCGAGCGATAGGCAAGACCGGTAATTAGACCAGGGATGAAAGAATGTAGGAAAGATTCTGTTGACAAAGTCTAAAATCATGGGTGGGGGACTTTTGTGCCCTTACATATGCAAGGACACTTGCGCGCCCAACTTTTGAGCACCCGATTTCTGCGTCCCAACATTTGCGCTTTATAATTGCGTAAAGACATTTGCGCACTAATAGTTGCGCCCCGACTTGTGCTCCATTTTCCGTTTTTAAAATTTTCGACCTTTTTTGAAAGATATTTTACAAGTCGGGCGCGCATATGTCGAGGCGCAATTACTAGCATGCATATGTAAGGGCGCAATTATATAGCGCAAATGTCGATTGCGCGCATTCCCAAAGCTTGAAAATACTTCTCTGATGCGCACAATCGATTCCCCGCATCGAAAACCTTCAAAAATGAGTATTTTAACATAAAAAACTTAAAATGTTGATTTTCGCTTCAATACACTGACCTTGAATCAGGTTCAGGGAAGCATTTTCAAGTTTCAGTAATGCGCTCAATCGATTCCCCGCATCGAATTACCCCTAATAGGGTCATTTTTAGGGGAAAAAAATTCAAAAAAATTTTCCGTTTCCAGTACCCTGTCATTTGGGGGCAGCTAATCCGAAGTAGTATCTAAAAAACGAATACCTGTATTACAGCAATAAGCGGAATGTGATGTATTGAAACAGGAAGAATACCCATAATAGAATCCGTAGGAACTGCCGCAAACTCACACAAATAAATAAAGTAGAGTGCGTAAATTAAAGTGAATGGTGATGGCACAATCGGAATTTCTGACAATGACACTACGCCACTTCTTGAAACACCATATAAGATCAAAAATTTTACAAGCCAAGAAAAGGTATATGTTACAATAATACAATTCTAAAGAGAAATTTCTTAAATAAGATCCATAAGAGTATTCTATTGTTGAAATTTTTTTTGGCTTCCATAGAACTTTTTATTGAATCAGGCAACGTGTACATTGAAATGAAAAGAAACATGGATCCTTATATAGCTTTTTGATGCATCCCTGCGTGGTCGTATGGCGAGAAAATCAGGATTAGTACTAACTTGGCTTAGGCTTTTTCCCGCCATACGATCACGCAGGGATGCATCAAAAAAGCTATATAAGAATCCACATTTCTTTTCGTTTCAATGTACACGTTGCCTGATTCAATAAAAAGTTCCGTGGTAGCAAAAAAAATTTCGACTATAGAAACATACGATGAATTTATATGTTCCAAAACGTCGTTCGATTTTTCGGTATGCATAAATCAATGTGAGCATAAATAAAAGTTCTGGTACGGATTTCGCAGTCCATGATGTCCATAAGGCTTTACCAATCTAAAAACTCTGTTTTCCATAACATATTTTTTGATGATTTTCATACTGTTTTTAAAGATAAAGAATCATTTAATGTAAAAGAGTATGCATATCGAGAAACAACCCTCACAAATGAACCTGTGCCAGATAACAAAAGCCTGAAAAAAAATAAAATTATGAGCGTGTGAAAAAATCGCTATACCATAATTTAGAAAAACTAGCATGGCGAAATCCACTTGTTGAGTAATATTGATACAAGCCAGGGATTTGTATGGACATCTCTGAAAATTACACAATCATAAAAAATATATTGGGTTGTTCAATAAATAAAGTGCTTTTGGAGCTACTACACAATAGGGGGGGGGGGCAGTCCCACAAAAATAGATTTTTTTAAAGTAGTCTATCTTGTAGAGCAAAAAATTTGGTACTTCGGATTGCTGCCCCAAGTGACAGGGTACTGGAACCGGAAAAATGACCTTCTAGGGGTAAAAAATAGGGTGGGCAATCGATTGCGCACATTCCCATCGCGTGAAAATGACCTTGTTTTCGCGAAAATAGCACTATTTTACGTTAAAAATAGTCCTATTTTCATGAAAACAATGTGAAGGAAGCATTTTCACGCGACGGGGATGTGCGAATCAATTTTTCACACTATTTTTACCCCTAGAAAGTTATTTAAAAAAATTTTTTTGGAGAAAGGGCCCTAATTTGCATCCCCTTTAAGTCCTTCTAAAATACCTAAGAATACAAATTTATTGAACCGATTTGGCTTTGATTGCTTTTTCTTTTATTCGCATAAAATGATTAACATAAATGCATTCGTTTTAATGCCTCATTATTATAAACCTTTTTATGAATTCAGAAGCCGGAAAAATTTCTCAATTATCATCATCATACGTGTACAAATACCCCCCGAAAATTTTGACTTTTTGCGGGCGAAAAATTTACCTTGGTCTCCCCCATGTTTTTTCGAAATTTTTTCAAAATTTTAGGAAAAAACATAAGGGGGTCAAGATGATTGTTTTTTTCAAACATCACTTTGAAGCATAGTTCTCTCGGTACGCCGCCGGACCGTCCGGTCTTGCAAGTTAAGCAACGTTGGGACTGGAGCGTCTAAGTTCGGTTTCCGAAGCCTTGAGCATGTGGAATCCCCTGGCTCGGGGCGTTGGGTATGCGCAAAAGCCCAAGTAATTTGGGAGTAACTCCTGTTGTGGGCTGCACACCTCTTATCCCTCCTGAAATGAATAGGAAGAGATAGAGGCAGGAAAAACTTTGGTCCCCTTTATGTTTATTCTCGCCGATAGGCGCAAAAATTTTTTTGAAAACACTTTTAAGCTAAAAAAATGCTTTAAAATTACGATTTTTGTTGAAAAAATAAAAATAGGAAATTTTTGCGGATCGCAAAAATTTGCAGGCGAGGTTCATTTTGGCCTGCGAGCGATCCCCTCGAAATTCGGGGGGGGGGCAAAAGGGCGGTATATCCTCGCCTAAGGGGCAAAAAGTCCTGGCCAAAGAGGTAAAAAGTTCTCGCCAAGGGGGCAAAAGTCTTGACATTGTCAAAAACGCTGAAAAGGTGTTTTCTCGTCCAGAATTATCGAGAAAACACGTTTTTAAAATGTCAAGACTTTTGCTCCCTTGGCGAGGACTTTTTGCCCCTTTGGCCAGGACTTTTTGCCCTTTAGGCGAGGATATACCGCCCCTTTGCCGAGGATTTTTGCCCCCCCCCCTTGTATACGTGTAATCATATGTGGACAAAGGAGGACATGATCCCCGTCCGAAAAAATTAAATACCCGTATTTTTTTCGAAGCGCGGAAATTTGAGGTTTTTATGCGAAATGGGTCATCAAAAAATGCATAACTCGCCAAAAATAATATTCAAATCACGAAAATCGGCAAAAAATTCGCATTTTTGTATACCAAACTCGCGAAAATTATCATTTTTTTATAGACACAATTCGAACAAAAATGCGAAATGGGTAATAGACCCAATTTGCATTTTTGATCGCTGATCCCATGCATGCGTGTGATCATCATAATTTTTTCACAACAAGGAGATTCTTTATACTAATCTATCTCATTTTTAGTTATCCAAGAATGCCGGAATATGTAGATGAGCACAACACTACTGAAGATCCACATGATTTCTTATTGATTGCTCGCCTATTGTTAGAAAGCGGTGTACACGAACACTTTGGCTTAACATTCGAAGAGCTATTCCCAAACCAACCGGTTGGTGCGTCTCCAAAAGTGATATTAGAATTAGAAAAAGTACAAGCGAAAAATGCTCCCCCGAAAGGTATTAGGTTGATCCAAAAGTTTTGAGACTTTACATGAATTTATGACCCGTAATTTTTCTAAAAATGACACTAATCGGAGTAATTTGATGCGGGAAATCGATTGAAAGGCGCTTTCGAGCTTCAGAAATGCCAAATCGAATCCCCACATAAAATTACCCAGGGGTGCCAAGTCTGTTGATTTTTCAGAAAAGTGCTGATTTTGAGATGTCAAATCTGGCAAAATGCTGATTTTTTAGTGTCAAATCTGATTTTTGAGATGCAAAATTTTGTTGAATTTATAAGAAATATAATGGAAAATTAGCGTTTTGCTGATTTTTGTTCCTAAAATCTGATTTTTGAAGTCAGATTTGCTGATTTTGAATAAATGATCTTGGGGTCCCTGAAATTTTCCCTAATGGCGTTATTAGAAAATTTTCAGTTCGCAAGTTCATGTAAAAAGTTTTAAAATTTTTGGATCAATTCAATAAGAGATAAGTTTTTTCTTTGAAGGAAAAACTTTTTAGATCAATGTCCAATATGCCTGGGACTATTTGAAGATGAGCTTGAAGCTATTCTGTTGAAGTTGCCATGCAAACATTTATTCCACAAGAAATGTATAATTCCCTGGTTGGAAAAAGCGGCCACATGTCCTTACTGTAGAAGTGATCTTCCTACTGATGACGAGCTCTACGAGGAATTTAAGAGACAGCAGGTAACGTTTTATTTTTTTCGTTGGATAAATAATATTGTTCGATAAGTATTGTCGGCCCAAAAAACGAGTGGGAGACTTTTGCGCTCTCACATATGCGCAACGACACTTGCGCCCGACATTTTGAGCACCCGATTTTTGCGCCCTTTCGTTGAATAGTAAAAAACCCAATTTTGTTAGCGTCGGGGCGCAATTATTAGCACGCTTACGTAGTAGCACAAACGTCGAGGCGTAAAAGTCCCCCACTACAAAAACTACATATAATTTCGGCATTTTTTGCTCGTTTTCGTTTAATGTTTTTTTTAGTATTAGGCAAGGATGTATGCTGAACACGATACAATTAGTCTTTTTTGGGCATACCTCATGTTTTCGTATCAATATACAGACTTTTTCAAAAAAAGGGCGTTTTCAATAGTGCAAATTAATTTTAAAATGTCGATATTTGGCTATAGAAGTTGATTTTTAACAAAATTTTCAACATCTCTAGGGTTTTTCTAGTTGGGGAATCAATTGCGCGCATTGCCGAAGCATGAAAATGCTTGCCTTGCCCTGATTCATGGAATACAGCGTTTTAAAGACATTTTCAGGGTATACCCCTCTTAGGGGTATCTTCTCGTGGTTAAAATCAAAAAATTTCTTAAGATTCGTGTTCTCCATGTTGAAAAACCTCCCTGACACCAAATTTCAGCCAATTTAGAGAACTTTGTGAAAATTCGAGTTTTTGATCCCAAGGGGTCAAAGAAAATTTTTTTAATATGAGTTACGCTCAAAAAGACTAATTGTATCGTGTGTAGCATACATTCTTGCCTAATGCTGAAAAAATTCATCGAAAACGAGATTTAAAAAATGCCGAAATTATGTGTATTTTTTGGGGCCGACAATCGAATAACTCAATTTTTTTTCAGTCTCGGGCTCAACAACGGAATGCGGATTTGGAAGAATTGCACAACTCTATGTATAGTTAACTATGTATATTTAATGTTAATCTTTATTTTATCATATCAAAATTCATGTGAATAAATTATGGAATTCACAAGGAACACTATGTATTGCTGTCTAATCTTAAAAAGCCCAGTTGAGCCCGAAAGTTCATCAAAAATGAATAATAATGGCGCCAATAGTAGATGCCCATAGGGAAGAAAATTTTTTCTACGGGTTGCACAAGATTTTACCCGTATTTTTTCGTTTTAAAGCCGTATCTCAGTCATTTTAAGCCCGTTTGAGCTGATGAAATCTCGAGATCACGGTGAACAAATTTGTGGAACATCACTTTTTGTGAAAAAATTTCTGTACTGAAGAAAAATCTTTAAAAAATTTATGTTTCATTAATTGAACTTTTGATTTATAGTCTAGGTATGGCGCCATTATTACTCATTTTTGATGAACTTTTGGGCCCAACTGGGCTTTTTGAGCAAAGACCGTAACCACATAGTGAGTGTTCCTTGTCAATAGTTTGTTCAACTATTTACAGAATCTTTATGAGGCTCTTGAGATTCCACATCTGACATGCAAGGCTTACAACATTTTTTGTCTTTGAAGATTTCTTCGATCGGGAATGTGCTTAGGATAAAAGAAATCAAAATGAGTGAAGCACCGATTAAAAATTTCGGAGTTGCTTTCATGTCGCGGAAGATAATGTCAATAGCTAAAAATATATGGTCTACATCGTTGTGAAAATTAAAAAAGATACCAGCATTTAATGGGATTCCACAAAGCATGCCAATTGAGATCACTAACGGATTAAGTAGAGCAATGCCAAAATTTACCAAGAAATTGAATACTAAAAACTTTTTACAGGGTGTGTGAAAAGTTCGTGATCATTTTTTTAATGTTGATTTTTGACTATAGACGAAATTTTCTCCATTTCTAGGGTTTTTCTATGCGCTGAACAAGAATTCGCCGTTATTTTTCCTCCTAGACCACGGAAATATGGTCAAAAATGGCTTACAAAACAGACCTTTTTTGGGATTTTACCCTTGTAGAGAGTACCTTACCGTGGTCAAAATCAAAAAATTCCTTTGGATCTGTGTTCCCCATGTAGAAAAAACCTTGGATACCAAATTTCAACCAATTTGGAGAACTTCAAAAGTTCTCCAAATCGGCTGAAATTTGGTATCCAAGGGTTTTTCTACATGGGGAACACAGATCCAAAGGAATTTTTTGATTTTGACCACGGTAAGGTACTCTCTACAAGGGTAAAATCCCAAAAAGTTCTGTTTTTTTAGATGTGTGACTTACATAAACCCAACAATGCACTGCCTATAAGAGGCCACCATGGAATATAAGCGAAATCAATACGCTCGACTTTTGTTAGAACTAGAATAACCGTTGGTACAATATTGAATACCAAGTCGAAAAGCCCGAGTATAGTCATGAAGAGCGAGACTTGTCCCAGCGAAGCATCGCCATTGAATTTTTTGAAAAGGACCTAAAATCCCTTTTATAAAGACACATTTGGAAATTGTACATGATTAGATAGTGCAGTGCTCCCTCGATATAGTGACACCCCCTTATTTTCCCGCCAATACGACCGCTAAGGGATGCATCACTAAAGCTATATAAGGATCCTTTCAAATTACACTGTACAGTGCTCCCTCCATATAGTGACACCCCTCCTCGAATTCGCTATAGTGACACCCCTGGGGGTCGAGGGAGCACTGTATTACTTTAATTTACTTTATATAAAGCGGCTGTAAAGGCACTTGCGACCACCAAAATCACACCAGTCTTGTTGCCTGAAAACTCGGAGTCCAACGAGATCAATACAACACCACCTACGGCGAAGAATACAGCAGATAACTAAACACTTTCCCCTACACTCTCGAATATAACTCAGAAACTTCACAAAAAATATATCACGCAGAACTGTCCGGTATAGCTAATGGTTAAAAAATGCAAAAACTTATGTCTTCGAACGGGGATCGAACCTCGGACATATCAATTCGTTGTCTGCTGTGTTAGCCACTACTCTATACTGAATCCCTGGTAAATGATTTCAAATCTAACTTATAAACTACGAACTTTTTCGGTCAAATAACAAGTTTATGGTTCGATTTTTGAGCAAAATTCGATTTTGAAAAAAATTCGATTTTGAGTAAAAATTAATTGGCAAGTTGGGATCATTTCTTGTAAGCTATACTGAACAGTGAGATATTTTCTGTTACAAGTTTCGGTCACGTGGCCTTGATAAAATTTACTTGAATAAAAGAAAATGAATTTTTCAACAAGACCCAACTCAAGACACAAACAATAGCAGTATTTGAGCTCATTATAGAAGATGCACCACTTGCCGAAATGTTCCCGAGTGCTTGACTATAACAATAATTCGCAGCAACCCATAATATTATAAACGGAGTGACCCCTATGAATACACTCCTGGAATTTAGAAAACTTGCACAATGAGAAACAAGAAGCTGAATACTTGATTGTTAGCCCATTGGGAGAAAAAATTCGCGTCGATTCTTGTATTGTCTCTTCAAAATTGCGTCGAGCAATAAAAGCATAAAAAAGGAAGACCGGATAACAAATAACCATAAAGCAAGTGCTAAAATAGATCATCGAATATGGCGCATAGAAGTGGCTCGGATCAAGAGTCAAGACGGATTTGCTGAATTGAGTCGCGCATGCCCACGAGATGGCAACACTTACAATCACGACAACACTGATGATATTCTAATATGAAAAGTTGAGTCAATGTTACAAAAAATTCGAAAAGGTGAAGGCAAGGGTCATAATTTTAAAAAAATGTTGGCAATCGACTCAGCTCGCCGAGCGCTTCAAAACGAGGGGGTCGAACTCGCGCTCTATGAGTAAGGGCAGAGCACATTTACCACTCGGCCATGGGTAAAACCGTAAAACCACATGATATGGTACTAGAGTTCGCCGAACCGAACTGAACCGATGATTTTACCCGAACCGATAGTTTTTATGAATCGGTTCGAACCGAACCGGTGATGTCCGAACCGAAAATTTTTCAATCGGTTCGAATCGATCGATAGATTTTCCGAACCGATTGTTGAAAAATTGAGGAAAAAATATTTTAAAAAGTGGAAAATTTTCATAAAAATTAACCAAATTTTAAGAAAAAATCATTCAAAAAGGTCGAACTTGCTTTTAAAAAACTAAAATTTAAATTTGCAAAAATTTTATGATAAAAAAATTACAATCGGTTCGAACCGAACCGCGAACCGGCTCATTTTTATCGGTTCGGCGAACTCTATATGGTACTCGTTTTGAAGCGCTCGGCGAGCTGAGTCAATTGGCAAAATTTGTTTAATTTTGACCCTTGCCTTCACCTTTTCAGATGTTTTATACGCCGTGTGTTATAAATTGAAAAAAAGCTACCTTTTTAAAATTGGTCGCCATCACTTTTGCATTTTTTGGGCCGGAAGAATTATCAACGGTTTTACGAGTCAGCAACTGTTGTGACTGTTCTTTGTCAATGTTCATTATAAACTACATGATTTTTCTCTTCGCAATTTTCGTATAACATAAATCTAAAAGAGATTATATTACAAGAGAAAATTTTAGAGCACAAAAAAAGGCAATTACTAAAAGTAGTAGCGCTAACAAAAATACAATACTTTTTTTCAGGGAAGACTCGGATCAAAAAACGAAGACTTAGGAACGATTCTCCATACTCGATTTGATTTATAAAAAATCAAAAATTATGATCCAAAAATGTAACCTCGATTTTTATGTAACCCCGAAATATTATGAACATGTTCAACATTTCGGGGTTACATTTTTGGATCATAATTTTTGATTTTTTATAAATCAAATCAGATATGGAGAATCGTTCCTAAGTCTTCGTTTTTGATCCGAGCCTTCCCTGAAAAAAAGTATTGTATTTTTTTTAGCGCTACTACTGCTACTACTTTTAGTAATTGCCCACAAAAAATGAAATTTAGTGAATTTAAAACTTTTCCTAAACAAGAAAAATAAAGTAGCCAGTTTTTTCTTGTAGTCGAGAATTATGAAATGCTTAGACGGGAAGACCTTCCGACAGTGATTATTAATAATGATAAATGGCTGATACCATTAACGCATACAACACTACGAACATTGCTCGCTAGCTACGAATGAAAGTTCGAAGTTCAAGGTTCACGTGTCATATTTTTGTTTAAATATAGACATTAGATTTTTTTAATTTGATGACATCAAAAAAGCTTCATAAAAATACAACTTTTCCTGGCAAAAACTACAGGGTGTCCCAAAACAAATTGAAAATTTCGTGATTTTTTCATGAATTTTGGGCCCGAAAATTTTTTTCTAAAAATGATCCGTATAGAGGTAATTTGACGCGGGGAAATCGATTGCACGCACTTCGAGAGCGTGAAAACGCTTCCTTGACCCTAATTCAGGGTAGCGTGTTGAAGTGAAAGTGAAAACAATCGGAATTTAGCCAACTTTGAACTAAATTTCCTTAAAAACGAAGAATATTTTTTTCACGAAAATTGGGGTACTACCGTTTTTCGATGCGCTCTATCGATTGGCAGTGGAATTTTTTAAAAATTCCTCCAGAAATTCAAGTTCAGGTTTTCGTTTCAATACACAAACCATTTCACATTTCGGCAATGTGCACAATCGATTCTCCGCATAGAAAATCCCCGAACGAGTCATTTTTATAACGATACGATTGAACTGGCAAAAGCCAGTTATTTTCCGAACGACCCAATACTTGATGGATTTTTGCGTCGAACCAATCCAACGTCCTGTAGGCACCATTTATACTTGCCGCAAGACGCGCGCGTCTTAGTGCATTTTGAAGACGCCGCGTCTTCAAAATGGCGTCGTACGGAACCACTCGCAATGGAACAACTGCCTCATGGTAGATGTGTTTGTTCAATCGGCGGCGATTCAACTGTTGTTGTTGTCCTCCGAGGCGAAGTCAAACGTGCCGCACACCACCTCCAAAATGGTGTCACCGACAATCTTTAAAAAACTGTACAAGTGTAGGAAAACCATAGTGCGTTAACCTCTATGGAGATATTGGCACTATTACTTTTTCACTTTTTCGCACGATATAACTATTACTTTTAAAAAAATGCATGAAAAAACGTGAAAAAAGTAAGCGTGAAAAAACAAAAACGTGAAAAAAGTAATAGTGCCGAGATATTTTTACTACTTCCAGATTTAGTGTCATTTGAAAGCTCATAAAATCTTCTAGAATTTATTCCGTGCAACTATACCACCAACAACAACATAAATTTAGATTTATTCAATGCATTTTCCGAGCTCGGCAAGCTGAACTTGTATAGCCCAGCGCTGAAGAGTAAGTCGTATTCGCTTCGACGAGAAACATTTCTGAAGTCTTCATTAATTGTGCGATGTAGCCTTTCAATTCCTCCTTCTGAAACTGCACCGAGCAGTTGAGAATAATCAAAGTTCAATGACAAGGATGTTAGCCAAGCAGTTTGGTGTTAAGTTTTTCCGTCGCGGAATAGACCTTCTGCCACATAAATGGGAAGCCGCTATTGAAGCGCACGGAGATTATCCACCGGAAGATTAATTTTATCTGTTTACTTTTGTTTTTGCTCTTGTTTTGAATAAAAATGTTTGCTATTGCGGATAATTATGCACCAACCTACAGGGTGCGGCCAAAGTTCCCGTGATTTTTTAAAGACAACTTTCACGGGAAAAATCACGGGAACTTTTGCCGCACCCTGTAATATAATTGTTGGGCACAATTCGCGGAACTGTATCCATGCAATTAAATTACTATATTTTATTGTTTTGTTTTTGTGTTATTTATTGTTCTGTTATGAAAATAAAATGCCGAAATAACCAAAAAATTTTCGATTGTCAAAAATGGGTACAATCTACCTTTAGATTGCGAATGTGGTGCTCTAGCTCGCCATAGAAACACCACTAATCACACAAATGAAGACCTCCCTAGCATTTCAGAGCTAAAAGCTCCCTTAAACAGGAAGGCACGGCTGACCAAACTGTGCAAAAAGTTGCGACAAGTGTTATTGAAACGAAAACCATTAAAAATGTCCAAAAGTAGCTCTTAGAAAAACTCAATTATCTCATCAAAGATTAAGCGAAATTGAACAAAATTTTTTTTTTAATGTTCTACAGCTTCTGCTCCACGTATTTAAGAAGGAATTTTTTTGCCTGAGCTGGATTTTATATGTTAAAAATGTCTTTGAATTTTTCTTTATACTAAAACTTTCAAAGGTTCTAACTTTTGATAGCATAAGTCATTTTTCGAGATCTTGGGCTCAAAATGCTCGTAAGAATCGAGCAAATAAAACACCAGAACGATTTTTGCTTTTTCAGGCAAAAAATCTACTTTTTAGTATGAAAAACGGAAAAAATCGAATTTTTTAAGCGGTTTTTATAACTAAAAGCCGTTTATTTAAACGAAAAACAAAAAAATCGTTCTGGTCTTTTATTTTTATTGTTCTTGCGCGTATTTTAAGCCCAAGATCTAAAAAAACGGCTTATGCTATCAAAAGTTAGAACCTTTGAAAGTTTTAGATAATGAAAAAATTCAACTACCTTTATTTATTTTAAAAATTTTATAAAATAGCCTGCTTGGCTCATTGGTTTTGCTCTCGCTTCTTATGCAGAAGGTTCAGGTTCGACTCCCATCTGAAGCAATTTATTTTTGCGTGATTATTTTTGTGATAAAAATTAATTTTTCCAAAATTTGTTGTGAAACTATTTAAAAAGAATGTTTCTTGTTTTAAAATTGCATAAATAACTTTAAAAAGTGTTTTTAAACTAAATTTTTTTAAAACTAAGTTTCAATAACACTTGTTGCAACTTTTTGCACAGTTTGGTCAGCCGTGGCGAAGGATGAAATGGAAGGCATTGATTTACTAATAGGTTGAAAATTTATGCTGTTTTTTATTCCTTTTATGATATCTTCGAATCTGAATTTTATGATGTACTAACCTGAAAATCTTTAAATGTCGAACTGTTCTAACAGGCACAAAGTTGGGAAGGGTGGTCCACACCACCCCCTGTAATGTGATCTGGTGTGGTGTGGGGTGGTGTTATCGGTGGGGTGGCACACCAGTGTGGTGTGGTCAAAATTTTAAAAAAATAGTATCGCCATTGTAGTGGTGCCACACCACACTGGTGTGCTACCCCACCGATAACATCACCCCACACGACTAACCACACCACACGGTGTGGTAATTCCCAACTCTGAACAAGCATTCTCCAACTTTGTTTCAACTTTTATAACTTACGAATTTTGTGCGATTTTTGACTATACCATACAATTTTTAGCTTTGCTGAAGAAGGCGTTAGACACCGAAACGTCCGAAATAAAAGCTTATTTAACTATTGTACACGTGAAATTTGGTCGTCTTATTTACCAAGGTCTATATATTCTTTTACATTATAAGAAAGGTTTGTCTTATTCTAGTATTTTAGCACTAGGACAATTTTCACATGGACATTTTTCATTAACATTATTTACATGGATATTTCAACAAAAAAGTCCATAAGTGTTTCAAAAAACGAACATTTTTGATGAATGTTCGTGTGAAATTTGTTCGTGACGTTTGTACGTAACCGTGAAAATTTTCCTAGTGCCGGTATTTTGTTTAGAGATGTATTCTACTGGACGGACTGATGAATCGATTACAAATTTGAATAGTGAATTTTATTCAGAGTCTAATATACAGGTTTGAGTAAAGTTTTAGTACAGGGTGTATAAAAAACGGAAATTGGGCAATTTTTTCATGTTTTTTGACCCGAATTTTCTTTAAAAATCCTAAAATGATCCATATAGGGGTAATTTTATGCGGGAAATTGATTGTGCGCATTCCCGAAGCTTGAAAATGCTTTCCAGATCCTGATTCAGGAAAATTAGGCGAAACTCCAAAAATCTAATTTTTTCCATGAAATTTTTCGAAATTTTCCCTATTTTTTCCATTTTCTTTAAAAATTTTTCGATTTTGGGCGTGGGCCTAGATATACTATTGCTCGTGGGTGTGACCATACGATTTTCGGATTTTGGGTAGTGCTTTATTTAATCTCGCTTTATTTTTATTTTGAAGATTTTTAGCAAAATAGAGAAAATAATGCTTTTTTTCAAGAAAAGGAAAAATCGCCCAAATCTGATACTAAAAAGTTATCTTTTAGAAGAGAAAACATACAACATTTCTATGGGAATGCCATATGAATTTTTATACATAATTTTTTAGAAAAAATTTAAATGCACTATTTCGAATTCTATAGAAGATGAAAATGATTCCGGATTTTCTAATGCATCTAAATCTTCGTCTACTTGTGAAAACCATCTGCCAACTAAGAATATATCTGCAGAAATATTTGATAAGTATAGAATTTCTCAGATGAACGTAATAACTTTCCAAGGAACCGCTAATTTTTTGGCAATGATCTATCCAGTAAGTTGATTTGAATCTAAAGGGGTACCAAGTCTGATGATTTTTCAGAAAAATGCTTATTTGGATATGTCAAATCTAGCAAAATCTTGATTTTTCAGTGTCAAATCTGATTTTTGAGATGCGAAATTTTGTCAAATTTATAAAAATATAATGGAAAATTATTGTATTTTCTGATTTTTGCTCCTAAAATCTGATTTTTGAAGTCAGATTTTCTGATTTTGAACAAATGATCTTAACATATCTGATCTAAACCGTTATCGTAAATGGGAAAAAATTGTACTATTTTGATTAGGGAACAATCAATTATATATCACAGGGGAAAAACTTCAATATTTTAATAAATGTTAAGGGTCGCCACGCATGGTGGCGACTTGGCCACCTGTGATCCGGATGGGTCGTAATAGCTATTATGACTATCCGTATGAATCGGTGACGATCTTAAACAAACATATACCATTTTAGAGCTCGTTTATAATTGAAGGCATTACGTACAAGAGTGTGGAACACTTTTATCAAGCGCAGAAAATACGTGAATTGGTGAATGAGAATCACGCGAAGACCATTATTGCCGTCAATGACACAACGAGTGTTCGAAGAGTGGCTCAAGGGATTCTAAAGCGATGCCGAGTTGATCCGAACATTACGAAACGATGGAAAATGAATCGCTGTGCCAATGTGTTATATCGCGGTGTTTGGAGCAAATTTAGACAATGCCCTGAACTTGCTTCGAAGCTTCTAAAAACGGAATATAAGTTGCTGATCAATTCTTTCGATGGTGATGACATTTTTACGTCTGGTTGTTCTCCCGTTCAACTACGAGAGTGGATTCGGGCGCACTTCGGATGTGTGATAGAGGTAAATTTGTGGCTTGGTAATTTGTATAATTGACATGCTTAGGTCCCCTATGAATTTTTGCCAGCCGATCAATTTCCTGTGATTGCTCAAGGTTATAATATTCTAGGTGTAGTCACGATGTGGGTAAGTTGATCAGGATCTTGGTTTGAAGTCAAACTGTCAAAACCAAAATGTAATTAAAACTTCTCAAAGAATCGATTTAAGCGCGCTTATTCTTGCTCACACGCTTGTTGAATTTTCCATATTTTTCGAACCAAGAATATGTTCCTGCAGAAGTCGAAAAAACAATACGACTGCCAATCAATTCAGTTGAGCGCCCGAAAATTGGACACCCTAACTTACTGGGTATTGTCATAGAAGTGGACAACGGTTTCTATAAGATCGGAACCAAAAACGGTGTTCTTCCTTAACGATTCACCCGCAACCAACTTGAGCCAAGGGACAACGATTTTATCGCGAGGGAAAACGTGCTTGACGTGGAAACTTCGTTCAAACCTGCTGTTGGAGCTGATTCGATGACAGGAACCCAAGGACATAACATTGCATGTGCACGAGAGGCTGCACGACGAAGAGATGTGTTTGCAAGAAAGCTGGGAATAAATGCAATTGTCGATGCAAAACATGAGAAAACAAGTGATAAAATTATTGTGATCAATTTGTCTTATTTGTTAATTTTATTGAGTTCAAAGTGTATTGATTGTTAATCATTTAAATAAATTTATGTTGAAAACACTTTTTAGACTGAGATCGCACTTTTGAACTTGCTGCATCACTACATAGTTTCATATTTAGGTACGCAAAGAGCTTCGAAGTTTATATCATCGAGCAGAGAAAAAAACAAACGTGTCAATACGCAGCGACGATGTTACCGAGGTTTTTTTTGCCACATTTATTTGATTAAAATTCTTTTATAGCTATTGTCTGGACTATCCATTTCGAAAACGAACTCAATCTTCAAAGTTTGATATTTGTAATATTTTATCTTTAATTGTTCATATTTGTGTTTGAATCTTCTATTTTAAATAAATTATTCAACGTTGGAGGAGTGAAATCAATGAAGTATTTCTACAAGTACATCTACATAGGCTATGACATCGCTCAAGTAAAGGTCAACGAGGATGAGTGGCACATCATCTACGACGAAATTTTTTCACTAAAATAGGCCATTTGTTCACCAAAAATTGTAAATTTCTGAGCATTGTCAGCTTAAAAACAAGCACTTTTCAAAAAATTTGTTACTGTTTTTTCCATAAGAATATTTTAGAAGAATTACAGTCGAAGTGGAATGTGAAACGTAATGTATATCCTCTGAAAATAACTTTTTCGGTTCGACCAGTGAT
>OZJO01000225.1:0-16054 GCA_900406225.1 Acrobeloides nanus
TTCTACGGTTCCGTGTTTGGGGTTGATTTGGAGGTATGAGCGTTGGGCAACAATTCTTCCAGTTTCTATAAATCTTAGCATTATGTTAAAGATTATACTGGGTGTGGAAAAACTGCATTTTTGTGATTTTTTTCAAAAATGTTCAATTTTTCTAATTTTCACCGAAATAACCCTATATGGATCTGTTCACAATGCGGTGTTTTTACACGATACTTTTTCTTCTATTAAATTTAAGCGATAAACAAAAATTTTCCACAAAAGGTGATGTTTTACAAAGTTGTTCGTCTTGATCAAAACAACAACTTCGTAGAACATCACTTTTTATGAAAAAACTTTTTTACGGCTTAAATTCCAATAGTAGAAAAAACACCGCGTTGTAAACAGAGATTATATGTGGTTTTTATGCGAGAGATAGAGATTGCCGAATTATGAAAACCGTAAAATATTTCATTGACACTGAATTAGCCTATTTCGCTTCAATATACACACTTTTCACTGAATCAGGGTTAGAGAAACAATTTCAAGGTTCGGCAATGCGCACAATCAACCTGTATGTGGGTCCCCAAATATGGTTTTTTCACTAAAATTGTCCAAACTTTTCCATTTTTCAACAATAATGTCTAAAAATTTGCTTTAATTTTTCACCAAAAATTTTCATTTTCCCAACATTTTCAGTTTAAAAACAAGCATTTATCAACAAACAAGCAAATTTTGCCTGAGGCGCTGATTTTTTTTTCAAGGATTTCAGCAAAATTTTTATTAAAATCGAAATTTTCTGACAAAGAAAGGGACAGTACTTGATGGTCACAAATTTTGTCCGGACCATGTTAAAAATGCAGTAGGAACTAAATTAAGACGATTCAAATAGATCAAAAGTCGCAGTTCGCTCATTAAAGCGAAAAATGACTCCAACAACTCAAAAAATATTGTTTAATTCCAGATGCGAAAAAGTATAAAACTATATCTTGAGTTATTTCACAAATCTGTCTACGTAGCCGAGTGGATATAAAGTTAGCTCTAAGTTCACAAGGCCTCAGGTTCGAATCCTACCGCGAGCAACATGTTTTGCATCTAGAATTAAACAATATTTTTGAGTAAATGACTCCAAAAACTCAACAAATATTTTTTAATTCCGGATACAAAAAATGTTGCTCGCAGTAGAAGTCGAATTTGAGGCATTGTGAGCGTAGAACTAAATTTCTATTCACTCGGCTACGTAGGCAGCTTTGTGAAATAACTCAAGATATAGTTTTATACTTTTTTGCTAGAATTAAACAATATTTTTTGAGCCATTTTTTCGCTTCAATGAGCAAATTGCGACTTCTGACCTATTTGAATCGCCTTAATATAGCTCCTACTACATTTTTCACGTGGTCCGGTAATTTGGCCCATCTCTCGTAAAAAATTGTCTGATTTGATTTGATCTGGATCAGGTCAGTAGTAAAATGATCCGATGGACCAGATCAGAGACAATACTGCTACCTACCCAGATTAATAAAGACATAATTCAAAGCAGATTCTGAGGCTTCGTTTTCAACCAATTTTCGCAGATTTTCTTCAAACTCTTCTCTACTTCTTGGTGGTCTCGATAGAAGACCGCGGAAACGATCCTTATTTCCTGGCCATGTATGTAACTCATACAACCCATCCACGTGTTTCTTTATATCTAATGGTTCTGCTCTTACAAAGCGTCCATGAATAGGAACACGTTGAGGCACTTTAGCTGTCCAATTTGTAAGAATTTTGGCATCGTTTAGATTGTTGAGTTGAGCCATATAAATTTCCAGTTTTCAGATTTGTTTCGAATCGTTGTAGAAAAGTTATCTTTCTGACGCTGTCAATATTAGAAGGCTAAAAAGGAAGTAAAGTTAATAAAAAACAATTTTTATTGCAGGCAGAATTTTCCTAGAATGAAAACATGGAAGCGATTTCTATGAAAACAAGGAGGTGGTCATGAAGAAAACAAGGAACATTGTTTTGGGTTAATGAAACGAAAACATGAATCAGAATTTTCGTTTCAATAACCCAAAACAATGTTCAAATTGGATCATTTTGGTGTCATTTTGTTCGTCTCATTTAGCTATAAAAAATTGCTACAATGTTCATTTTATGAAAATTTAAAAAATTGATGCAAAAATCGATTTTTCCGCAAAAAATTCAAAAAAGTTTGTGTATTACAACGAAGAGCTTGTAACAAATTCAAATTTTCAAACGCAATTATCTCGAAAACTACAACGATTCAGAACATGTTGTAAAAACAAAAAATGCTCCATTTTTCATGATCTTTCCGAATATATCATTTTTTCATATGGTTGTAAATTACTGGACTGGTCCTTTAAACAGGATAAAAAATAACTGTGTTGTCAAGAAAAAATAGGTTTTTACTGTTCATGGGTCCCGAATGCATCGAGATATAAACTCTTCTTTTCATAGAAATAAACATGGTATATAAAAAAAACACAAATTTTTTTCGAAATTTGACGTTTTCCATTAGTTTACGACCTAAGCTAAACTCATAGAATTCTCTCTCAACGTGACATACCGTGATACAGGTTTGAATCGCACCTTCAAAGTCCGCACAGACATTTTACACGTTCTTATAAAAGAAGATTTTCAACTGCCTTGAACAAAATTTGTAGTGATTTTAATCACTACAAGTTTTGTTCAAGACAGTTTAACAACAATAAACTTACAGAGTGTATTAAAAATCCGGAAATTGGGCGATTTTTTCAATTTTTTACACCCGAAAATTTGTTCAAAAATGACCCTATTAGGACTAATTTTATGCGGGAAATCGATTGCGCGCATTCCCGAAGCTTGAAAGCGCTTTTCTGACCCTGAATCAGGGAGTAGAAGTGTGTGTATTTGAAGCGAAAATCGAAAATTTTTAGATTTTCTGCCTAAAAATGATTTTCTGGGGGTAAATTTATGTGGGGAATCGATTGCGTGCTTGGCATCCCTGTTATAAAAGAAGATTTTCAACTGCCTTGAACAAAATTTGTGGTGATTTTAATCACTACAAACTTTGTCCAAGGCAGTCTAAATGATAAACTTATTTATCATATTATGAATCAAAAGTATATTGAACAAGGGATAGATCATTTTTTAGAGCTACTACACTATAGGGGTGGGGGGAACCCACATGAAAAAATTTTCAAAATTTTTTTTCTAGAAATGACCCCATGCAAGGAATCCGAAAGCGCCCTAACATTTGTGCCACGATATTTGCGCTCTATATTTGCACAACGACATTTGCTCCTCGATATCTGCGCCCCTACATATGAACGCTAATAATCGCGCCCCGACATACACATTTGTACACTGTAAATTACACATTTGCACACCACAATTATTAACGCGCAAATATCGGGGCGCAAATGTCGGGGCGCAAATGTAAAAGTGCAAATGTCAGGTGCACATGTGTGAGAAAGCAAAAGTCCCTCCCCCCTCCCAGAACATCCACTGCCCCAGGGTGACGCTTTATTTAGAGTCGAATAAATCTATATTTTAGACAATTTATGCTTCTCTCATGTCCATTCCTTGTATACCCGATACCATTGCCGCAATCCAACAAAAACGCAGCCTTGATTGACTCAAAAAACTACTCTCACCCCAAGAATTTGAACCGATCCACAAGGAATGGGTGGATCTTCGAGCTATTGGCACAGAATTTCTTGAGACTATAAATGGTGAAATCCTCTTTTTTAAGAAATGGGAGATATTCTTTTTAGCAAATTGTAAGCTGTCAAATAAAGTGTAACATCGGCAATTTTTAAAGCTCAAAATAATATCGGCAATTTTTGAAGCTTACGAAATTAATCGAAAAAGTTTACAAAAAAGGTATAAAAGTTTATAAAAAATTTTAAATAAAGTTTACAAAAAAAGGATATAAAGGTTTACAAGAAAAAATGGCGGTGTGATACTTGCTGACGGACTTTTGCAGACGGACTTTTGCGGACGGACTTTTGCGGATGGGGGAGAAGGTATTATATGAATAAATGCGCAAAAGTCCCGTCCGCAAAACTCCGTCAGCACAAGTCTGTCCGTAAGTATCACACCGCCGAAAATGTTATCTATGATAAATTCCAAAAAAATACTAAAGCACTATCTGACACATATAGCATTCTATGCGAGAACAATCTTCATCCGTCCATAGCCCAGAATATTTACCATCTAGTTGCATCAGAGCACAGTTGTGACCTGTTGGATAACCTATAAAAAATTATGCGAAAAAGTTGATTGCCTCTTACCAAGTTGCCAATGCGAATACTTTGAAAGATCACCATTTTCCCAAACCCAGGTGCCATTAGGATTTCGATGGTAACCAATAAAAATACGATCACAGATTGATTCATCTAGAGCAAACACTCCTAAAAAGCGTAAATTTTTCTTCGTTATTTACAAATCTGTACTTCGAATTTCATCGTCCTCGAACGCTGAATCTACACTCAACAGTGTTCCACCATACTGTTGGCACATAGTTTGGGCGCCGTTCCATGAATTCACTACATCTAACCCAGAAGATAGTAGATAGCATTTATCAGGTCTAACCAAGCCATTGTACCATCCATCGGGGCATGTTCCAGGTCCAGGAGGAATAGTTGAAATGGTAGTCGGCTTGGGTGTGTATGCAATAAAGTCCGTACAATAAAATGCAGAAGAGTAGTTAAAACCAGGAAAAGGAGGGGCTATAAAAGCACCAGGTGAAAGCGAGATTAAACCTAAGCTTAAGACAAGGTGGCTGAAATGCCACTTTTTCAAAAATTGTGAAAATTTTTAAGAATTTCTTCTTTTAAAGAGTTTTGGAGAATCTAACATTGAAAAGCCTAAGACTACGTTCAAGCATGTCAAAAACGTTGTCAAAAGGTTGTCGAAAAGTTGTCAAAAAAGTTGTGAAAAAATGTTTCGACAACTTTTTAACAACTTTTTTGACATGCTTGAACGCAGCCTAAACCTAAGCTTAAAGGTACATGGACACTTTTAAAGTCGGTGTAATGTTTTCTTTTCAATATTCTGACTAAAGTTTGAAGAATTTTAGACTGAATGATAATCATGCAATAATTCTCAAGAGTGTCTTCAGTTTTAGCCAGAGTATTGAAACGAAACATTTACATCAACTGTTAAAAGTGCCCATGTACCTTTAAGCCTATGCTTTGACTATAAACAACGCATTACCATGGATAACTGTTCCATTAGGATTCTCCCTTGTAAATGGCCGTAGATTTTTATCCATTCTTAGACCATTAATCGAATAAAAATCGAGCGGATTGAGAGTAGTGAAAACATATTCAGGATATATAGTAAAGAACAAATAAAAGTTGACGAAATTTTGATCTGATGATAATGTGTAATTAAGTTGATTGAAAGTAGGCGAATGAAAGTAGTATTGTGTGCTAAAATATATGCTACGGGAAAATCTGAACTAGGTTTAGGCTTAAGGCTAAAGATTAAAGCTAAGGCTAAAGATTAAAGCTAAGACTTCAGGCTTAAAGCTAAGGCTTAAGGCTAAGGCTTAAGGCTAAGCCTAACAAGTAAACATCACGAACTTGATTTCCTAGATTTTGACAAAAAGTATCAAAAAATGTTTGTTATGGTGCCCCCATAAACGTACTATAAGAATTTTTTCCCCAATCCTTACCGTTTTCGAAAAAAACAGCAAAAAAGTTTAAAATAAATATACACTTTCTATTTGATTAAAAAAATAAGATATATTATTACTTGCATGCATAGTCCAGCGGATATGCGTTGGCTTTATAATTTTGCAGTCCGGGGTTCAATCCCCGGCAAAGAAAAATTTTTTTGCATTTTTTATTTTTTTTTAAATTTTTATTACAGTCAAACCTCCATATAGTGACACCCCCTGTGTATTACCACGAAAGACAAAAATTGAAAAATTTTTTTTTTAAATATTTTTTTTTGAAAAAATTTTTTCAGCAGTTCGCTAGCATTTGCCTTCTTCTGCCAAATGGCCGAAAAAAATTTTGATTTGTTAAAATTTTTCGAGAAAATTTTTAGCTTTTTTCCATCTGAAAGTCGATTTGCGTTTTTGGCATATTGAAATTCAGGGTGGAAAAAAGAAAAAATTTTCCCGAAAAATTTTAACAAATCAAAAATTTTTCGGCCATTTTGCAGAAGGCAAATGCTAGCGAACTGCCGAAAAATATTTTTCAATTTTTGTCTTTCGTGGTAATACACAGGGGGTGTCACTATATGGAGGTTTGACTGTAATAAAAATTTAAAAAAAAATAAAAAATGCAAAAAAATTTTTCTTTGCCGGGGATTGAACCCCGGACTGCAAAATGATAAAGCCAACGCATATCCACTGGACTGTGCATGCAAGTAATAATATATCTTATTTTTTTAACCAAGTAGAAAGTGTATATTTATTTTAAACTTTTTTGCTGTTTTTTTCGAAAACGGTAAGGATTGGGGAAAAAATTCTTATAGTACGTTTATGGGGGCACCATAACAAACATTTTTTGATACTTTTTGTCAAAATCTAGGAAATCAAGTTCGCGATGTTTACTTGTTAGGCATGGGCTTCTTACCATTATGCATTATAATACACATGCGATTTTATTACCCCTTACCCCCCCCCTAAATACGGCACTAGTACCACCCACTCACCTTGGGTGGTGGACCACCAGGTTGGGTGGTATCACCTACTTTCTTCGCTCCCTGGACACCTCATCTTTGATTTTCCATTACCCCTCCTTGCGCAGTTATGTATTTAGAACTAAAACATAGTATCTAATTAACATTGTGCTTCATAGAAGTAAACATAGATCCACGCCGGAAATGGAATTTAATAACAGATTAAGAAAATTTTTATGCTTAACTATATAGTTGCCTTCGAAAAGTTTGGTTAAGATAAAGTTCAAAACTCTATAAGTTTTTTCTTGATTTTTCTTTTGACGCCTATACATTTTTACGCATATACATAATTCACAACAGCAAAAAATATGGAAAATTCTACAACAATTGTTGTTCGTCAAAATTTTGTTATGCTTTTTGTTGATTGGCCCTTCTTTCTGTTTCATTTATCGCTGATTTGGTTTATACTAGTAAAGGTGATTAAAAAAGATGTAGATTTTCAAGGTGGATTTTATGCTTTATATTTGACGACTGCAATTGGTGATATTCTATCTTTTATACAAGTAAGTGGACCGTATGACACAACTGTTGCTAAGGCCGGCCGCAAGTTGTCGTCGTACTTTGGTGTCGTACTGTTGTACCTTTCTGTCGTACCGTGGTACGACAAAAAGTACGACAACTTGCGGTCTCGAGTCGTACTTTTTAGTGTATTTTGAATGAAAAAGTACGACAACTTGCAGCTTCATGCGGTGGTACGACAACTTGCGGTCGGCCTAATGCTAACGCTAATAGCTGCAGCTAGTATGCACAACTGCCACTAGCAGCGTTAGCTTTAGCATTGGCTAGCGCTAATAGCTGAAACTAGTATAATCTGTTTCAGCGAGAGAGAAAATAAACGTGTTGCCTAGATAGCTCAGTGGATAAGCAAGGCGACCGTCCGATCTGGCAAATTAAGCAACATTGGACCCGCAAGTTCGATCCCCTCAGGGTCAAAACTTTAGACTTTCAACAACAATTTTGAATTTTAAGGAGCAAAAATTTTTTGCTCTATAAAAATCAAAAATTGTTGTTGTCTTACAGGCCTGAATATAAATTTTCGAGTATATTACCGTCTTCGACCCACCTGAATATTCTAGAAAGGTTTTCGACCTTGATTCGCCTCGGATGGCCCTGAATTCGAAAAATTTTGGGTGTATTTATACTTATGTCCAACAGTGTATGATTTTTAGCTTTTCATATGTTATCGTCTACCTCAGAATGGATTTCTTGTAGATTTTATTGTGAATTCATCTTTTTCAAATGAATTGGCCAAATATGCTTTTGCGGCAACGGGCTATTTTATTTTTTTCGATATCCTAGCTCATACGATTATCTCAATCAACCGCTTCACGGCCGTTTTCTTACCAATGAGACATGAAGAGGTAGATGACACGCGGTGCAGTAAAATGTTTAAAATATCGGCATGCACTTAAAATTCCAAACGGTTGATGCTATCGTATTCAAGGGAGGGGGTGCATTTTGCGACCATTTGGTAGAAAAGAATTTTCGTAAAAATGACCCTATTGGGGGTAAAATCATGCGAAAAATCGATTGTGCGCATTCCCGAAGCGTGAAAATGCTTCTTTGACCCTGATTCAGGGAAAAAAGAGTATGTATTGAAGCGAAAATCCAACAAGTACTCATTTTCCTGAATCAGGGTCAAGGAAGCGTTTTCAAGCTTCGGGAATGCGCGCAATCAATTCCCCGCATGAAATTACCCCCGGAAATATGATTTTGAAGGAGAAATTTCAGAGTTTTTCGATTTTCGCTTCAATAAACACATCTATTTCCCTGAATCAGGGTCAAGAAAGCATTTTCATGCTTCGGGAAGGTTCGCAATCGGTTTTTCGCATGATTTTAGGCCTATATAGGCTGTTTATGCAAAAAAATTTTCGACCGAGATTAGTCCTTAATTCTTACCACTCCTTTAAAATAAATTGTTATGTAGGGTTATTAATCCGGTCCTTGTGCTTGTATAGAAAATATGTTGGGTATTTGACTTCGGTGGATCAATCAGTTGATAGCTAATCGCGCTAGAGGAAATTAAAACGGCAAAAAGTAATAGCCCAATGCGGGGCTCGAACCCGCGACAGCCAGATTAAGAGTCTGGTGCTCTACCGACTGAGCTAACCGGGCAGCCATGCAAACCATTTTTAGTTTTCTCTAACTTAAATTGATATTTTTAGGAGTTTTAAGAAAAGTGAAATATTTTTGAATTTTGAAGATAAAAAAATTAGAAAAAATCATAAAAAAATTAGTTTTTAAATATTTTAAAGTTTTTTTAAAATGAACTAGGTATCCTACTGAACTGAAATTTTTCGAAAAAAAATTTGGCTCTAATGCACTTTAGGCGTCCTTTCGATCTTTAGGCGTCCTTTTGATTTTTAGGCGTCCCATAGATTTTTAAGCGTCCCATAACATTTTTTCCATATTTTTTCTATCAATTTTATTTTTCAAAATTCATAAAATTGATAGAAAAAATATGGAAAAAATAGCTCTGGTGCAGTTTGCGCGTCCAATGAACATTTACGCGTCCAATCAAAATTTTTATGAGTAATATCAATTAGGCTTGGGCCTAGGTTTAGGCCTAAGCATAGGCCTAAGTTTAGGCCTAAGGCTAGGCCTAAGCCTAATTGATATTACGCATAAAAAATTTGATTGGACGCGTAAACCGCCTATTGGATGCGCAAACGGCACCAGAGCCGAAAAAATTTTATGGGACGCTTAAAAATCTATAGGACGCCTAAAAATTTTATTGGACGCTTAAAAATCGAAAGGATGCCTAAAGTGCATTAGAGCCAAAAATTTTTGGAATTGACCCTTCCGAAGGTCAATTTTATGCAGGGAATCCGAATTTCACATTTCCAAGATCTGAAAATCTTTCCCCAAATCAAGGCTATTTTTATGATTTTAGGGCCACATTTTTGACAAGAATAAGATGCCATGTGATTCTTGTTCAAATTTCTGTGTATAAACAAATACACACACAAATGACCAAAACCGCATCGTAATTTCCAAACGTAAGCAATGTGTAAGCAAAAAGAGACACGGTAAAGATGCCGTATAAAAATTTGCTAAGAGGTCATTTCACTAAGTTTATTGTCTTTGATAAGTTCGAAAAAATGTTAGACAATAAAGAAATTCTTGTCAAAAATGTGGCCCTACGTTATATAAATAGCCATTTCTTGTTTCGGTGAAAGACTTTTCATGTCTCGGAAATGTAAAATTCGGATTCCCCGCATAAAATTACCTCTAGAGGGGTCAATTCCAGATGATGAAAAAAAATTTTTCCTTCTTTTTTATAAAAACATCACTTTTAGGGGTAATTTTGCATGGGGAATCGATGGCGCGTATTCCCGAACCCTGAAAATGCATGCCTGATCCTGATTCAGGGAAGGGGTTGGGGAAATAAATAAAAAAAAATTCGAAAAATTTTTTGATTTTCGCTTCAATATCCCCAACCCCTTTCCTGAATCAGGGTCAGGCATGCATTTTCAGGGTTCGGGAATACGCGTAATCGATTCCCCATGCAAAATTACCCCTAAAATTGATGTTTTTATAAAAAAGAGGGAAAAAATTTTCTCGGAGATTAGTCCCTAAAAAATACCCCCCCCCCCTTTAAGTACTTGTGATATTTTCACCACTTATAGATTTGGACAGGACGCCGACTTGCAGTTATTTTATCCACTTGGATTTGCATGCCAATATTCTCTGTAGCATTTTATTTAAACAAATCAGCTAAAACATTTCTCAATCAGAATGGAAGTATCGGATTCTTGTTTATTGACCCAACACAAGGGGTCGAAAAAATCGAATTTTCAAAAAGGTCTTCAAATTGGCTAAAATTTTTTTCGGGTTTTTCGACATGGAGAACACGAATCCGGAAGTGGGGTTTTGTCGACAATTTCTGTGTTAAGATGTCATAACTAACCTTTCGAAAATTAGTGAACCAATGAGATATCCCAACTTCACTGATCTTTGTTTCAAATGCGACCTTCTTAAAAGTGCCATATTCGGTTGATATACATTTCGAAAGTGATTTGGACCCCTTGTGATATTTCCAAAGAAAAATTGCCTGTCATTTGCGGCAGCTAATGCTTAATAGTACCAAATTTTTTTGCGAAAAAAGTCGCAAAATCTTTTTTGACACTCCGTATATAAATCGATATTTTTATAGACTAGCCTGATTATCCACGCTATTATAAGTGTATCTACATCAGTTTTGATATGTGTTCTAGAGATAAGTACTGCTATTAAATATGGGAAAATTTTTAGCACAATATCAAATCAACAAAGAAGATTTTACATCAATGAATTTCGTCTTTATGGTATGTTAAAACCAGAAAATATTATAAGTCATTTCGAAGATCCCTTCTCTTTCATTTTTTTAGTACATTCTGTGATAATGACTTTATGCCAGAGTGTTTTGGTTGCCTACTATGCTATGCAGGCTTATGCCGTCATAACTCAAAACACTGAAATGATAGGTATAATCTTGAGATGTTTTCGATGGCTTCAAGATAGCTTAATGTTTGGAAATTCTATATTATTGTTTCTAATTAGGTTAGTCAAAAAAATGTTTAATACAGCCAAACCTCTCAATAGTGACCCCTATCTGGAGAGGTCGCTGTTGAGAGGTTCTCCTTATCGGCCGGGAGAAGGTCGCTATTGAGAGGTTTTTTTTAAATTAATATTCAATAGTCAACCAATTATACAGCAACGTTGCAAAAAATAAAATATTTTCGATAAAAATAAACGATTGTAATCTATAAAATCATTTAAAAAATACCATTTATTAACAACACAATATAGATGAAGAGAAAACTTTTTGTAACAAAATTTTACCCGACGGAACTTTTTGGCACACTTTGGTCAGCCGTGAACACCCGATTTTCGGGGGCCACCGAAAAAGTTTTACATTTCTCCGCTCTTATATAGAGAATTTGTTTTAGTCCGACCGTTAGAAGAGGCTATCTACAATTTTACGGATTTCACTGCCAAAGAAATAACGAAGTTTCAACCGTACTATTTGCCAATTAGTATTTTATATATGAATATATTATTTTAAAATAAAATAATTTTTTATATAAAAATTAGCCATTCTATGTCTACATACCGTGAAATCTGCTTCCCTGATTCAGGGAAAATGGTGGGTGTATTGAAGCGAAAATGAACTAAGGGTTGAATTTTCGCCGGAAACCGGCTGTCTAGGGGTTATTCTAGGCTGCGAATCGATTGCACGCATTTTTAAGGCATGAAAAGTTATTCTGACATTGATTTAAGTTTTTACACCTCATGTAATTTTGTTAGAATGGATTTTTGAATCGAGTTGCCACAAACTGGTGTCTTTGGTCTTACCAGCGCGCGGTCTCGACAATATGTACAAAGGTGTGCTGAGATAAAGTTTTCCACTTGGAGTTTTTCGGTTTGCCAAAACATGCACTATATGATATGAAATTCCTCGTTTTCCATACCATTCTACAGTTTTTTCACGAGAATTTCTCTGGGGCCATTTCTCATTGCCCAATCCAAATTCAAAAGAACTTCATTTTGTTGGAGATTTTCAATCGCCTTTCATTGTTACTCCATTCTAAGCGCAAATTTAGGTCAAACTTCAAAGTGGCATATCTCCGGTCAGCTAAATCCATTATTTGAATACGTGCAATCACAACAGAATTGGTGACGAGAGTGGGATTCGAACCCACGCCTCCGAAGAGACTGGTGGGCCTTTGGCTTAGACCTTAGGCATGGGCTTCTTACCATTATGCATTATAATATACATGCGATTTTATTACCCCCTTACTTCCCCCTAACTACGGAATTAGTACACCCACTCACCCTGGGTGGTGGTGTCACCAGGTTGGGTGGTACCACCTACTTTCTTCGCTCCCTGGACACCTCACCTTTGATTTTCCATTACCCCTCCTTGCACAGTTCGTATATAGAATTAAAACATAGTATCTAATTAACATTGTGCTTCATAGAAGTAAACATAGATCCACGCCGAAAATGGAATTTAATAACAGATTAAGAAAATTTTTATGCTTAATTATATAGTTTCTTTCGAAAATTTTACTTAAGAGAAAGGTCAACACTATAAGTTTTTTCTTGATTTTTCTTTTGACGCCTATACATAATTCACAAGAGCAACAGCACAAAAACATGGAAACGTCTACAATTCTACTTCATTTTTTGCCTATCCTAGGCAAAACGGCGTAGTTTTGGAGATGGTATCAAAAAGTCAGATTCAAAAACGGACTTCAGATTTGTGTTCAACGACCCCAAAAACCTAGGGTATACTATGGTTTCAAAAATTGAATTTGAACAAAATTTTGTTTTTGAGGAAAAAATTAAATTTTGAGCAAAAATTCGCCTTAGGCTTTGGGCTTGGGCCTTAAAACATAGTATCCTAGGCATGAGCTTCTTACCATTATGCATTATAATACACATGCGATTTTATTACCCCCTAAATACGGCATTAGTACCACTCACTCACCCTGAGTGAGTGGGTGGTACTAGTAAATTTTCGAAATGTCAACTTGTTACATTTTTTTAACTCCATAATCGTGCGAAATGCCAATTTTCGAAACGTCGACCAACAATTTAATAACAGATTAAGAAAATTTTTATGCTTAATTATATAGTTTCTTTCGAAACTTTTTGCTTAAGAAAAGGTCAAAACTATAAGCTTTTTCTTAATTTTTCTTTTGACGCCTATACATTTTTACGCCTATCACGACAGCAAAAAAATATGGAAACGTCTACAAAAAATTCTACAACAATTGTTGTTGGTCAAAATTTTACTATGCTTTTTGTTGATTGGCCCTTCTTTCTCTTCCATTTATCGCTGATTTGGTTTATACTCGTAAAGGTGATTAAAAAAGATGCAGATTTTAGAGGTGGATTTTATGCTTTATATTTGATGTCTGCGATTGGTGATAGTGTATCTTTTATACAAGTAATTGGCACAGCCGTATGGCACAACTGTTGCTAAAGCTAACGCTAATAGCTGCAGCTAGTATGCACAACTGCTGCTAGTAGCGTTAGCTTTAGCATTAGCTAATGCTAAATTCTGTTTCCAGCCACAATTCTAAAAAAGTTCTCCGATCTTGATTCAGGGTCGGGTGGGTATATTGAAGCGAAAATGAACTAAAATTCGAATTTTCACCGGAAAACCAGCATTTTTTCGATTGTGGCTGGAGCATTAGAAAATCCAAAAACGATAAAAAAATTATTTTCGCATGAAAAATAAAATGCAGATATAGATTTCAATGGCATGAAAAAATGATGGTTTCCGGTGAAAATTCGAATTTTAGTTCATTTTCGTTTCAATATACCCACTCTGACCCTGAATCAGGGTCGGATAAATTTTTCCATGCCTTGAAAATTCGCGCGATTGATTCCTCGCATAAAATTACGTCTAGGCAAAAATTTTTATCCGTTTTTGGACACTGCAAAAAGAATTGACTCCTAGCGGGATCGAACCTGCGGGCCCAAGTTGCTTAACTTGCCAGATCGGATGGAATCGCTCTCGAAAATTTCGAGTATACTACCGTCTTCGACCCACCTGAATATTTCTAGAAAATTTTCGACCTTGATTCGCCCCCCCCCGGGTGGCCTTGAAATCGAAACATTTTGGGTGTATTTATACTTATGTCCAGCAGTGTATGATTTTTAGATTTTCATATGTTATCGTCTACCTCAGAATGGATTTCTTGTAGACTTTATGGTGAATTCATCTTTTTCAAATGAACTCGCCAAATATGCTTATGCGGGAACGGGCTATTTTATTTATTTCGATGTCCTAGCTCATATGATTATCGCAATCAACCGCTTCACGGCCGTATGCTTTCCATTGAAATATGAAGAGGTAAATGACACACGGCGCAGTAAAATGATTAAAATTTCAGCATGCACTTAAAATTTCAAACGGTTGATGCCATCGTATTCAAGGAGGGAGGCAGGGCCGTATCCAGGGGGGGGGGAGCTAAGCAGGCCCCCCGAAATCCAAAAAGTGAACAATTTTTCCTAATGGTCCCCCTTATGTTTTTGCCAAAAATTTTAGAAAATTTTTGAAAAAAACGTAAAGGGGGACCAAGGTAAATTTGTGAAACTTTGGGGTCAAGCCCCTCCCAAAACCAAAACCTAGAACGACCCTGGGAGGAGGGTGCATTTTGCGACCATTTGGGGGGAAAAATTTGTTCGTAAAAATGACCCTATTGGGGGTAAAATCATGCGAAAAATCGATTGTATTTGAAAATGCTTCCTTGACCCTGATTCAGGGAAATAAAAGTGTGTATTGAAGCGAAAATCCAACATGTACTAATTTTCCTGAATCAGGGTCAAAGAAACATTTTCAAGATTCAGGAATGCGCGCAATCGATTCCCCGCATGAAATTACCCCCAGAAATATGATTTTGAGGGAGAAATTTGAAAATTTTTCGATTTTCGCTTCAATACACACATCTATTTTCCTGAATCAGGGTCAAGGAAGCATTTTACGCTTCGGGAATGCGCGCAAACGATTTTTCGCATGATTTTAGGCCTATATAGGCTGTTTTGACAAAACTTTAGTCCTCCCTCTCAATTGGGGGGAGGGCTAAACGGAACCGACTTTGTGGAGGCTAAAAGGAACTGATCGGTTCCGTTTAGCCTCCCAAGCTGAAAACAAACAAAAAATCAAATTTTCATCCTTTTTTGCTTTGGTTTAGGCTAAAGGCTTAGGCCTAAGCTTAGGCTTAGACTTAGGCCTAAGCCTAAAGAAGGTCTATGGCTAGGCCTAAGCCTTTAGCCTAAACCAAAGCAAAGAAAGATGAAAAATTGATTTTTTTTTGTTTTCAGCCTGGGGGCTAAATGGAACCGATTGCGGGGGGGGGGGGGCTAAAGTGCATAAGTTCCAAATTACCCCTAGAGCGGTCAATTCCAGATGATGAAAAAAAACAATTTTTTCGAACAATTTCACATTCAGTGGGATACCCTATTTATTTGTGATATTTTCACCACTTATAGATTTGGACAGGACGTCGGCTTGCAGTTATTTTATTCGCTTGGATTTGCACGCCAATATTCTTTTTAGCATTTTATTTAAATAAATCAGCTAAAACATTTCTCAATCAGAATGGAAGCATCGGATTCCTGTTTGACGACCCAACAGTGCAAATTGTAAATTTTTATCATTTTAACAGAAAGTAAAAATGGAGTAACCACAAAAAAACCGAAATTTTAAATTTTTTTATTAGGTTGTTCAATAAGTATTGCGCGCTACTTTTTTTCAGATGGAGGAGGGCTCCGGAAAACCGTTTTCGACAAACAATTTTTCAGTATTAGGCAAGAGTATATGCTGAATACGATCTAATCGGTCTTTTTGAGAATAAGTCATATTTTCGTGTAAAAACTCAAAAAAATTTGAGGGCCCTTATGT
>OZJO01000226.1:8305-27884 GCA_900406225.1 Acrobeloides nanus
TTTTCGTTTCAATAACCCAAAACAATGTTCAAATTGGATAATTTTGGTGTCATTTTGTTCGTCTCGTTTAGCTATAAAAAATTGCTACAATGTTATTTTGATGAAAATTTAAAAAATCGATGCAAAAATCGATTTAAAAATTCAAACAAGTTTGTGTATTACAACGAAAAGTATGAAAAATTTCAAACGCAATTATCTCGAAAACTACAACGATTCGGAATTTACTGTAAAAACAAAAAATGCTCCATTCTTCATGAATATAATTTTTTCATGGCATTTTTTTCCGAGTGGGACTGGTCCTTTAAGTTTCCTTAGAACTTTTTTTCCAATAGTCAAAATGAATGAAAACCAATTTTACACATGAATTTTTTTGCTCAATTTATGCCTTCTAGTAAAAACATCGCTTCATTCAACCCGCAACACTTTCAACCCATCCAGAAGCAATCTACCCGAAACAGGTTTTTTAATTCCCAAAATTGGGACTATTATTTTATCCCCAAGCATATTATTATAGACTACATGTCCAAAAAGGTGCCCACCACAGAGCCAACACGTCGTTCGACCAGCCAAAGTTTGGCGTCCAAGACGCCGATGAGCGCCAAAATGCTGCCGACCTTCACCACACCTTCAAAGCCAATATATGAAAATGAATCTTCTTCGTTGGCTATTTCGAAAGCAATGTAAGTTTTTCTAGTCTACAGGGTGCCCAAAAATAGTAGTAGTTTTGCAATTTTGGCGCAAATTTTTAAAATTTTCACCAAAATAACCCTATAGGGTCTTTCTATGTGAGAAATCGATTGCACAAATTTCCAGTCCTTGAAAATACTTTATTGACTCTGATTAAGGGAGAAGGTGTGTGTATTGAAGAGAAAATAGTCAAATACAGGGACAGGGGAATTGTTTTCAAGGATCAGCATATTGCAATCGTTTTCTCGACATAGACTCGAATGAAGCGACAGGTTTGAAACGATCGAATAAGACGATACAAATAAAACGATTTCATTTCCAGACGGCGTCCGGAAACGGGTTTGAATTTGCCTGGATATTGACACGAAAACCCTGAATTTGGTTTCGTTCGATTATGTCATTTCATTCGTATCGTTCATTTTTCGTTCTATTAGGCTCTAATGGAACGAAGAGAATGGAATGAAACTATCGAATAAAATGATACGAATGAAACGCCATAATGGAATGAAACTATCGAATAAAATGATACGAATGAAACGCCATAATGGAATGAAACCAAATTCAGGGTTTTCGTGTCAATATTCAAATTTGATAAAATCGCACAACATCACAAAATAGCCATTTGTTGGGGAGCACGCTTTACAATTAAAAACTTGCGATTTTAGGCTAAAGCCAATACCAAAATCAGAAAGGCCATGGCGTCAACGAATGGCTGATGCGGCCAGGCTTCGGGAAGACCGTGGTTTTGATACGAACACAACCACAAAACTGGTCGAATCCAGAGCTCGTCGCAACAGTATTGGACAAAAGAGTGGAGACGAGCTGCAAACTTCTTTAAATGCCCTCAAAGATCTAGTTTGCGACTCAACAGTGGATAAGGTGATTCGAAGTCATACGTGAGCAAGGGATGGAATTAGCGACCAAAAATGCGAATTTGGTCTATTACCCATTTCGCATTTTTGCGAATTGGGTACTTCAAGGATCAGTCCAGTGGGAAAAAATTTGCCCATTTTTGTTGATATTCAAAAAGTTCATGAAAAATGGAGCATTTTTTGTTTTTACAGTAAATTCCGAATCGTTGTAGTTTTCGAGATAATTGCGTTTGAAATTGTGAATTTGTATACATGTTTTCGTTGTAATACACAAACTTTTTTGAATCAAAATTTCAAACGCAATTTTCTCGAAAACCACAACGATTCAGAACGTGTCGTAAAAACAAAAAATGCTTCATTTTTCACGAACTTTTCGAAAAAAGGCAACTTTTTTCCCACTGGTAATTTTTTTCGTGAATGGGGAAATCATATCCCTCCCTCCCCTGCCCACGTATGGTCCGAATATCAATTTCACTCATAAAAAATTGTTTAGAATTCTGCTTTATCGAAGTACCGTATGAAAACCAGTGGCTCTACCGACTTGCGGACCTCTGTTTCGCCATCGAGAGTAACGTTCAGGACAGTGCCATCCGCTACCATACATCTTCGTGCAGCCCAGCTAATGAGTGAAAGCTATAGTGGTGGTCTAACTTTACCATATACTCGCCCATCGAACGTCATGTCCAGGTTGGTGAACACGCATATTTTATGTTATATATAGTAAAAATGTGTAGAAGTTATTCGCCCATCCGTACGTCTAGAAGCCCGATTTGGAGCGGCTCCAGTGCCTTTTCTAATCGAGATTCAGCCATGCCATATACATCAAGATATTCTGCTCGAGATAAGTCGCATGAAACCTCAGACAAGGGTATCAAACCGATAACACGATCAACAGAAGCAACAATAGATGAAGAAAGAAAGCCCAGGGCACCCGCTGAAAGTAAAGAACAAGCAAGTGAGAAAAGAGTAAATCCAAGATCTTCCAGAGAACGAAGTGAGTTGTGGATTTAAGTTACATAAGGACTTACAGGGTGCCCCCACCCAAAATGGAATTTTGTGATTGAAGCGAAAAGTCGCAAAAATGCGATTTTTGTTGCTTTTCGCTTCAATACACAGACCTTTCCTGGGCCAAGAAAGCGTTTTTTCGCGTTGAAAATGTCAAATTCAGATTCCCCGCAGGGAATTTTTCTTTGCGAGAAATCGATTGCACGCATTGCTGAACCTTGAAAATGCTTCCCTCGACCCTTATTCAGGAAAGTTATTTGTGTGTATTGAAACGAAAATAGACTAATATCTTTATAGCAGCACGTCGAAATTCGAGACAACGAAGCCAATCGAAAAGTTTATCCAGAGTCTCATCGGACGAAGACGCGGCTCCAACATCACGAGATCCTCCAAAAAAGCGTAGATTGCGTAAACGGACTGCTAGTCTTCCTCGTGAAAATGGTGAGAATTTTTTTTATCAGTTTTTTCAATGTTATTGACAATTAACACGGGGATACTCCTTCAATTTTTCGGTATATTCTGTTAGTTTAAGCTAATCTGAGCAACATTCAAAAAAATTTTTTGAAAAAAAGTTGTTAAAAAATTCATGTTAAATTATAAGCAAAATTAAAAATCCGATTTTTATCGTGAACTTGGCTCAGTGGTAGTGCTCCAAGATTCGAGTCTAAGAGTCTCGGGTTCAAATCCCATCATCGTCGATTTGATTTTGCCTGCGAAAAAATTGGTTATTACAAGGTTGTCTAACCATGGAATATAAAGTATAACTAATATACCAGCTTTTTTTGGCAGGCAAAATCAAATCGACTCAGGTGGGATTCGAACCCGAGACCTTTAGACTCGAATCTTGGAGCACTACCACTGAGCCAAGTTCACGATAAAAATCGTGATTTTTAATTTTGCTTATAATTTAATATGAATTTTAATAACAGCAAATACCGGAAATTTGAAGGAGTATTGTCAATTTGACTAATTTTTTTCAATCGAAAGTTTTCGATATAGGTCATCCTAATTTGTAAGGTATTCTCGATGTATGAATGTCTTTTTTTTATAGAAAAACCCACGAAAGACGAAAACGCTACGTCGACAATTGTCAATGCAACTAATTCAGACACTATTGCGGCTAAATTACCACCGGTGAGTGAAATTAATTTTACAGGGTGAGTAAAAAAAGTGTGCATTTTTGGGGCACGAAAAAATTTTTTGGAACCGAAATTTTTTTACTAAAAATGACCTATATAGGGGTAATTTTATGCGGGGAATCGATTGCGCACATGAAAAAATTATCTTGACCCTGATTCAGGGAATGGAGTTGGTGTATTGACGCGAAAATCGAACAATTTTCTTTTTTCACCCTGAAGGCATCCACCTGGGAGTAATTTTATGCGGGGATTACACACATTTTCTACGCATGAACAAATTATCTTGACCCTGATCAGGAAATGGAGTTGGTGTATTAACGCGAAAATCGAAAATTTGTCTTTTTTCTCCTGTATACCAACTTCGTTCCCTGAATCAGGGTGAAGATAATTTTTTCATGCGCAATTGATTTCCTGCATAAAATTACCCCAGATGGATACTTTCCAGGCGAAAATAGAATTTTTTTTGATTTTCGCGTCAATACGCCAACTTCATCCCCTGAATCAGGGTCAAGATAATTTTTTCATGCGTAGAAAATGTGTGCAATCGATTTCCCGCATAAAATTACCCCTATATGAGTCATTTTTAGTAAAAACATTTTCCGATCCCAAACAAATTTTTCGGCACAAAAATGCACAATTTTTTTAACTCATCCTGTAGAAATTTTGACAAAAAAATTTCATTTTTTGAAAAATTTTTAAAGATAGATAAAAATCGTGTGCCTTCCGTCTTTTTACCACTTGTTCAACGAGCCGTAGAGTAATGATAACTTTTTTTTATCACCATCAAAGAAGCCATTGTTTTTTTTAATCCCCATCCTGCCTTTAATCCCAATCCGTTCACACTTTGCATTTGTTACACAACAACAATCCTATGATTTTGCCAACGGTCAAACCCATCAATTAGCGGCCAATTTTTTGCAACCACTTTTCGATCATCAAAATTTCTGGGCCGATTGAATTGATTTCTCGGGGACGAATTGTTTTTCCCTCCGACTGTTCTATTTATGGCCTATAAAACTCGCTTCAAAATTGTTTCAAGGAATCGAAATAGCGAGAAAAATTCTTCATCCATTCTTTCTAATCAAATTCATGGAACCTATAATTTTCTTGTTCAACCGTATAATAATACTGTTGGGAATAAGAATTGCTCTTGCAACAATGGATCGTTAGAAAGAAGGGGGAATGTTGTTTATTTTAGAGTCAACAGAAAGACAGTAAATTTATTTTTTCAAGCAAAAACATTACAGGATGAATTTTTAAAAATGAGATTTTTTCAAAGTTTTTCAATTTTCACCCAAATAACCCGGTACTCTTAAATGTGAGGGACCCAAAATAACGTGATGATTTTTTCAAAATTTTTTTTCTGAAAATCATCCTAAGAGTAATTTTATGCTGCGAGCATTACCGAACCCTGAAAATGCTTCCCTGATTCAGGGAAGGGGTTATGTGTAACGAAGCGAAAATGGACTAAAATTCGAATTTTCGCAGGGAAACCAGCTTTCTAGGGATTTTTTTAGTACTACACAATAAGGGGTTTTGGCGACTTTTCGCTTCAATACACAGGCCTTCCCTGAGTCAGGGAAGCGCTCCGGAATTTTCTAGGTTTTATAATTTTCACAAAAATTGGTTGTTCTATGCGAGAAATCGATTTAGCGCATGGCCAAATCTTGAAAACGCCTCCCTGACAATGCATTAGCCTAATTTCGCTTTAATACACACACGCCTCTTCGCTGAATCAAGAAAGCGTTTTCAAGGTTCGTCACATCGATTTCTAGCTTAGAAAACCACATATAGAATTTTTTTTGTAAACTAAAAAACTTGAAAAAATTGCGCAAATTTTTCGTTAAAATCCACTTTTTTGGGCACATTCTGTACTCTGATTCAGGGAATGGAGTTGGTATATTGACACGAAAATCGAAAAATTGTACAAAAAATTTTAGACCAATGTTCCCGAAACCAATCAAGAGGCCGTAAATTCCTCAATGTATGAGACACCGAACGATGAAGAGTAAGTTAATTCTAAGTCATACATAATAAAAAACGTACAGGGTGAGTAAAAAAAGTGTGCAGCATTTTTGTGATTTTTGAGAACGGAAAATTTTTACTAAAAATGACCTATGTAGGGGTAATTTTATGCGAGGAATCAATTGCGCGCATTCCCGAAGCTTGAAACGTTTTCTTGACCCTGATTCAGGGAATGGAGTTGGTGTACGGGCGAAAAAAGAAAATTGTTCGATTTTCGCGTCAATGCACCAACTCCATTCCCCGAATCAGAGTCAAGATAATTTTTTCATGCTTAGAAAATGTGCGCAATCGATTCCCCGCATAAAATTACCCCCGGATGGGTCATTTTTAATAAAAATTTCCGATCCTAAAAATTGTTTTCAGGTCCCAAAAATCACTAAAATGCATTTTTTTAAATATTCATCCGAGTTTACATAAACAACACCGAGTATAATATTAAAGTAGAACACAAACATGTGCGAACAATCTGTCATAAAAAAACATAAGCTGTGATTTTTTCGTACGAAAAATGGGCTGGTTATCACATCGAAGAAAATTGTGTTATTGAGGAGCATTTTTTGTTTTTGGTTATTAAACCTGGCGGACAGATGATTTGAAGATGATTTGACTATATAGACAAGAGTTTCGATCCAGCATTGCTGGACTTCAATATTATCCTCGACTTTTTCCACTCACCACTCTTCAAACCTACTAACAACAAAACTCTGAATGAAGAGGAGCAGCTGATCTTGAATGACCGATAGCAGCTTTTGTGCTGTTATAGTCCAAATGATTGCGTGGTCGTCAAGAACAGCACTTCATCAATTCATCAGAACCGATGAAATAATATTTTGATTTTTTTCACTAACTTTACATTTACCAATTGCACCATCCAATATAAATTTATTGCTTTCGTGATAAAAAAAATATGTACTTTTTAAAGGACCAATCGACTCGGAAAAAAGTTGCCCTAATTTGTATATAATCGGAAAGTTGATGAAAAATGGAGCATTTTTTGTTTTTATGGCATGTTCTGAATCGTTGTAGTTTTCGAGATATTTACGTGTGAAGTTGAAGATTTTTGAAAAATCTGTGTATTACAACGAAAACATGAGCGCAGTGAAAATTCGTCTCTGAATCAATACAAGTTGTGTGTTGGTGTGAAAATTTTTAAAAAATTTTCGCTTTTCATCGACTTACAAAAACTTTTATTGATTCAGGGACGAATTTTCAGTGCATTCATGTTTTCGTTGTAATACACAGATTTCAAAGAATCCCAAACCTCACACGTAATTATCTCAAAAACTACAACAATTCAGAACATGCCGTATAAACCAAAAATGCTCCATTTTTCATGAACTTCTCGGAATACAGTGAACGCTCGATAAGCGGGCCACTCTTTTACCCTTTAAAGGGGGGGAGGTAAGTGCTTTGCAGCAGCACTTTTGAAAAAATTTTTTTGAATTTTTGCAAAAATGACTTTTTTTAGGGGTAATTTTATGCGAAAAATCGATTCCTCGAAGCTTGAAAATGCTTCCTTACCATGATTCAGGGAAAATTTAGATTTTTGAAGCGAAAATTGTCATTTTTCGCTTCAAAAACCCAATTTTCCCCTGAATCAGGATCAAGGAAGCATTTTCAAGCTTCGAAGATGCGCGTAATCGATTTTTCGCATAAAATTACCCATAGAAAAGTCATTTTTGCAAAAATTCAAAAAAAATTTTTTCAGAAGTGCTGCTGCAAAGCACTTACCTCTCCCCTTTAAAGGGTGGCCCGCTTATCGAGCGTTCACTGTATATACTTTTTATAGTATTTTTTCCGAGTGGACTGGTCCTTTAAGATCGCTGGAAGAACTTACATATTTTTCTTTTTTTAAAATTTTCAAGTTGAATTAAAAATTTTAGCGAGCCGATCAACAATATTATTGTAAATGCTAAAAAGGAGAAAGAAGGTAATTTATGCATTTAAAAATTTTTTTAAAAAAATTTTTAGATTATGTAGAAAGTTTTGAAAAAACCGAAGAAGAATTTAAATCGGCTCTGTCATCGCTAGAAATCCTAACTATGGGTAATAGATCTACGAAAGAGCCGAAACAGGAAGAGCGGCAAATTGTGCCATATAAGAAATCGACTGTTAAGAAAAAGTTGGCCGAATTTAAAGCGGAGAAGGAGAGAAACGAAAGTAAAATTTTAATAGGGCCAGTTCACTTTTGGGAAGTTGATGCCATGTGAAAGAGCACAAATTTTGGAGCATTTTTTGCTTTTACGGCACTACTTGAAAATCTAACCGTAAAAAGTTATGGACAAAACAAAAAAATTTTCAAACGAGTTTCAACAATGAAACGAAGAGCTTGTTGGATCAATCAGATTGTTCATTGAAACGATTTAATAAATCCTTGAACATTTAGAAAACAAATAAATACAGCATTGTTTATAACTCGGCGAGACGAACAAAATGAAACCAAAATTATGAAATTTGAAAATTGTTTTGGGTTATTGAAACGAAATCCCTGATTCATGGTTTTCGTTTCAATAACTCAAAACATTTTTCAAATTCCATAATTTTGGTGTCATTTTATTCGTCTCGCCGAGTTATAAACAATGCTGTATTTATTTGTTTTCTAAATGTTCAAGGATTTATTAAATCGTTTCAATGAACAATCTGATTGATCCAACAAGCTCTTCGTTTCAATGTTGAAACTCATTTGAAATTTTTTTGTTTCGCTCATAACTTTGTACGGTTAGATTTTCAAGTAGTGCCATAAAAGCAAAAAATGCTCCAAATTTTGTGCTCTATCACATGGCATAAACTTCCCAAAAGTGGAATAGTCCTTTAAATAAAAAGAGGGAGTTCAATTTAAGATGTCCATGCTTTTCCCTGTTGACCAAAAAAAGCTCGAAGATTTTTTATAAAAAAATTTTGCCCACTACTTTATTTTTCGAGGAAATCTTGAGAGTCTTCATTCTTTATCCCATATGGTTCTTGTGTGGCGAGTACTGCCGCTAGATTTTTTGAGGATCTCGCTTGTAATTTAGATCATCAATTTAAGATGTGTCCGTGTGTAAAAATACTATAAAAATGACCACATTTTTTCAGTTCCATCGATTGCCCCACCAGAAATCTTCATACCGAATGACATGCCAAAAATTTTCAACGAAGTTTCGCCACTATCTGCTGTTAGTCCCTATAGTTCTTTCTCTATGGATGCACCTTTGGCACGGGATGAAATTTCGGTAAAAAATCAATGGGATGAAATTTCGGACCAGTCCACTTTTTGGGGGGAATTGATGCCATGTGATAGTTCACAAAATTTGGAGCATTTTTTGCTCTTACGGTACTACTTGAAAATCTAACCGTAAAAAGTTATGAAACAAAAAAATTTTCTAACGAGTTCGAACATTGAAACGAAGAGCCTGCACCTGAAATTAATTTATTAGGTTATTTAAAAAAGAAAGACAATATTTTTTATAGCTCAACAAGACGAACAAAATGACACCAAAATTATCCAATTTGAATATTGTTTTGGGTTATTGAAATGAAAACATGAATCAGGGTTTTCGTTTCAATAACACAAAACAATGTTCAAATTGGATAATTTTGGTGTTATTTTGTTCGTCTCGTCGAGCTATAAAAAATGGCGCCTTTTTTAAATAAATCTAGTAACCAAATTCATAAATTAATTTCAGGTGCAGGCTCTTCGTTTCAATGTTCAAACTCGTTTGAAAATTTTTTGTTTCGCTCATAACTTTTTACCGTTAAATTTTCAAGTAGTGCCGTAAAAGCAAGTAACGCTCAAATTTAGGTAAAAAGTTTTATTTTTGTCAAAAATTCGAGTGGACTGGTCCTTTAAATACGGCACTATGTAAACAGAACATTTGCCATGACGCGCAAAAAAACAGAAAAGGGCATGGCATGGATCAAAATTAATATCGTTCAACTCTCTAAGAGCTTCAAAACGAGTACCATATCATGGGGATTTGGGTGTTTTTCCTATGATCAAGTGGGTAAAGTGACTGATTTGCACTTTAAAGGCGTGGGTTCGAGTTCCGGCTCGAATTTAAAGTTGTCCAATTTTCATGAAAATTTTTGCATACCTCTATTTTACTCTCTAAAACACTTTGTAATCGTTTTTTGGTTGTTAGAGACCTAGCCTTACTGTATAGCTCCACCAAGTGTGTAAATGATTGCAAAGTGTTTTAGATGCCAAAATAGAGGTATGCAAAATTTTCATGAAATGTGGAAAACCTTAAATTCGGGCTGGGATTCGAACCCGTACTCTATGAGTGAAGGCCTAGCACATTAGCCACTCGGCCATGGGAAAACTCCCAAACCCCCATGATATGGTACTCGTTTTGAAGCTCTTGGAGAGCTGAGTCGATTGGCGACATTTATTTTTAATATCATGCCCTTTTCGGTTTTTTTGCGCGCCGTGCCGCTCAATTCCAGTTTATAATGTTTTTCATGGCTAACTTACGAAAAATGTCGGCTACTTGGCGAAGTGGATAAGTAAGTCGCCCGTCCGATCTGGCAAGTTAAACAACGTTGGTACCGCAGGTCCGATCCCAAAAATTTTGATACAAAAAAACTTTTCTTACAAAAAATTTTCGCTCTAGTGGGATCGAACTTGCGAATGTTACTTAACTTGCCAGATTGGACGGGCAGTTTCCTTATCCACTTCGCCAAGTAGCCAACATTTTTTGTAAAACGTAAAAAACGTTATATAAGCAGAATTGTTTAGTTATCCGAAACAATTAGCGACACGCAATCCTTGATACTCGACGACGATGACGAAACGAAGTTCAATGCAGTTGCCGAGTTTAAGCCGAAACATTTACGACGAAAAAAGTCTCCAGCTCCAGTTCCAGGCGTGTGGATAGCATCCACCGATGAAGTGAACATTAGTCGAAATAAACAACTTATCAAGTAGGCGTTTGAGGCACTATAACTTTTGCCACGCTAACTTTCGTCATGTAACTTTCACCACGATAACTTTCGCCACTTTCGTGTCAATAAACATATTGATTGCAAATCAGGCAACTCTATTATTCTGTCGCAAAAAGTGAAATTCCATTGCACAATTTTTGAGTTGCCTGATTTGCAATAAATATGTATATTGACACGAATGTGGCGAAAGTTATAGTTCTTTGGCAACGTGTCGAAAGTTGTCGTGGCGAACATGAAATGTGTCGAAAGTTGTCGTGCCTGAAATTGTTCATGTTTTCGTTATAATACATTTTTTTCAAATCATATAAATTAGGAAAGACATGGAGGAGATATCGATCGAATGTATTTTGGCTCATATACCGTTGGAACAAGTTGTTTCACCAAAGATTCGCGCAACTCGTCGAAAGTTACCCGAAGAGAATCGAGTCTTGAATGCCGGGTTTAAGTGCAAGGCATCGACAAAAGAATCCGCTGCTATAACAATACTCGGAAGAAAGTAAGACGGTTTTATTGAACTTATTTTGCGCGCATTGTGTTCAGAAAGACACTATCGGATTTCATTCTTCTCTACTAACAGTGTTCCACAATTTTTTTAAGCCGCAGATTATAAATTTTGTATATTGTGAGAAACAAAAATGACGTGGTTCTGTTCGAGTTTGCAAATAAAAGTTGATGCTTAAAAGACCAGTCCATTCGAAAAAAGTTCTATGTAAAAATTATATATTCAGAAAATTCATGAAAATTGGAGCATTTTTTGTTTTTACGGCATGCTCTGAATCGTTGTAGTTTTTGAGAAAATTGCGTTTGAAATTTGAATTTGCGTTCATGTTTTCGTTGTAATACACAAACTTTTTGCGAAAAAATCAATTTTCTCATCGATTTTTAAAATTTTCATAACATGAACATTGTAGCAATTTTTGGAGCAAGTTCCCCTAGTTGCCGCCACGTAACGCTGACTAAAGGCTCGAACCAAAAAAACTTTTGGTTCGAACCCTAGCCTATAAACTGACAGTCTAGCGCGTTAGCCACTCGGCCATATGGATAGTTTTTTCCTTTTTCCTCATTCATTGTTTTTAGCCATTATACTTTTAGCTTTTTTGGATGGATATTTTTTGTTCTCTAAAAAGTTTTTCGACGAATTTTCAAGTCGCTTTTCGGGTTATACATAACAATTTAAAGAGCTTGTTAACTTGAAATTTCAAGTAATTTTCTATTAGGGCTCTCATGCTTGACGAAAAGGAGAAAAATGTCCGTTTCTCTCCACTTTCTTGTCGCCCATTTTCTCCCCTTCGAAAAAGGGAGAATTGGACGTGCGCTGGGTTGGAACCATCTCTGTATATGCTGGCGCTTGGTGTGCGCAAACAAACTACTTCACAGTGACGACGATTTTAACTGCCCGCTAATATGCTCCTTACACCCATCAACATACTTTTTGTGCACGCTAAATTGGGAAAAGCCGCGATTTCTTCCTCACGATGAATTCCGCTAACCCTAATTTTGATGAAAATTTTCGTTACTAGTTCGGATTAGCGACCCAAAATGACAGTGTTCAAAAATCCGGAAAAAAATTTTCATTTTATTTTCTAAAAATGACCTTTTTCTATGCGGCGAATCGAATGCACGAATTCCCAATGCGTGAAATGCTTCCTTGACCTTGATTCAGGGTCAGTGTATTGAAGCGAAAATCACAACTTTTAGTTTTTTATGTAAAAAAGGATGTTTCTGGGAATAAGAGTATTTTTTATTACTTTTCGAATGCATCCCTGCGTGGTCGTATGGCGGGAAACAATTATTATACAAATTTTGAACACTATTCAATTTGGATGAAAATTTGAAAAACCCCATAGAAACGTCCATTTTTTACATAAAAAACTAAAAGTTTTGATTTTCGCTTCAATACACCAACCCTGAATCGAGGGAGCATTTTCACGCTTTTTTTAAACTTTCATTTCCAAAAATTTTGAAAATTTTCATTTCCAACGCTACCTTGAATCAAGGAATCGGAGTGTGTGTATTGAAGCGAAAATCGAAAATTTTTAGATTTTCTGGTAGTAATTTTATGCGAAAAATCGATTGCGCACATTCCCGAAGCTTGAAAATGCTTCCCTGACCCTGGTTCAGGGAAATGAGTGTTTTGAATTGAAGCGAAAATTTGTTTCAGTATCAGGAAAGCGTTTTCAATCTTCGGGAATGTGCGCAATCGATTCCTCGCATAAATTTATAGTCGAAATTTTTTTTTGCTACCATGGAACTTTTTATTGAATCAGGCAACGTGTACATTGAAACGAAAAGAAACGTGTTGTGCTTAGGCTTAGACTTGGGCTTAGGCTTTTTTAGTCCCTTTTTTAGGAAGTACTAACTAATCCTTATTTCCCCCCGCGATACGACCACGCAGGGATGCATAAAAAAACTATATATGTATCCACGTTTCTTTTCGTTTCAATGTACACGTTGCCTGATTCAATAAAAAGCTCCGTGGTAGCCAAAAAAATTTCGACTATAATCATTTTCAGGCAGAAAATCTAAAAATTTCCGATTTTCGCTTCAATACATACACTCCGATTCCCTGATTCAGGGTCATGGGTCGAAAAAACATGAAAAAATCACCCAAATTCCGGTTTTTTAATACACCCTGTATTTGAATTTTTTTAGGCCGGTGGTTATTTATAAAGTGTCTGCACATGCTCGGGAGAAACGAAAAGTTACGCCAGTAACAGCGATCGCGGTTTTGAACAAGGACTTTGCTAATAAGAAACGTCTCCGGCTTGGTATTGAGAAGATATTTTATGCCAAAGGGCAAGTGGCTTTTTGTTTTGTTTTTTTCCAACTTATGGGCATTTTAGGTTCAAAAAAGAACTAGTTAAACTAAGTTGTAAGGCAGCACTCAATTTGTTGACTCATATCAAGCTCAACGTCGTACAAAACGAACAAGCAAAAGCGGCGAATGTAATTTTTGTACATAGCACGGTATACCAAAATTCCGAAAAGGTGAAAAAAATTTTTACAAATGACGCCAATCGACTCAGCTCGCCGAGCGCTTCAAAACGAGTACCATATCATGGGGGGTTTGACTCATAGCCGAGTGGCTAAAGTGACAGGTTTGCAGTTTATAGACTCGGGTTCGAATCCCGCTTCAAATTCAAGGTTGTCCAAATTCCATGAAACTGGCCAAAAATGATAACAAAGTGTTTTAGAGGCCAAAATAGAGATATGCAAAAATTTTCATGGAATTTGGACGATTTGAAATTTGAAGCGGGATTCGAACCCGAGCCTATAAACTACAAACCTGTCACTTTAGCCACTCGGACATGGGTAAAACCCAAAAACCCCCATGATATGGTACTCGTTTTGAAACGCTCGACGAGCTGAGTCGATTGGCGGCATTTTAAAATTTTTTTCACTTTTTCGGAATGTTGGTACTCCGTGATAGACAAATAAAATTATCAAGTATTTTAGGTTACGGTACTTTCTTCCGATATAATGGATGTGAATTGGGCACAAGTGAAGCAGCGCCTCAAGGCTTCTGTTGCGCCACCGACTAAGAAAACATTGTAAAAATTTCTTGCATATAGGTCGAAAAACTCATAAAAATTTCTAGGGGCGAAATGATCGAGAAACACGCGGCCATTATTGTCGCCGAAAAAGAGAAACTCGAAAAAACACTTCTTCCAACAAAACCACCAAGTGTTGATGAGGAAGATATCTCTAGTTCATCAGTAAGTTGTAAAATGTTGAGCCGATTCAGTAGGCAATAAAATAAATTTTATAGCCACTTAATTTAGTGAGAAAAAGACACTTATAGTCTGTTTCAGTTAAAAGCGCTGTCCACATAGCTCAGTGGATAAGTAAAGCGATCATCCGATCTGGCAAGTTAAGCAACGTTGAGCCCGCAGGGTTAAAACTTTTGATTTTCAAAAAAAATTTTCGAAGAGCAAAATTTTTTTTGAAAGTCTAAATTTTTGACCTGCGAGCCCAACGTTGCTTAACTTGCCAGATCGGACGGTCGCCTTACTTATCCACTAAGCTATGTGGGGCAGCGCTTTTATTTTCTCTCTCACTGAAACAGACTATACCAGGATTTGTTTTTTTTCAATTTAAAAAATGCATAATCTTTAGGAGGCACCAAAACGATTTGAAACTCATGCATCCATCGTTTTGCACCGTTTACGAACGGCCGATCCTGGACTTGTTGCGAATTCTAATAATGTAAGCCTTAAAGGCGGGTGCACGCCCCGTCCGGTGGTCGAAAAAAATTTTTTTAGATGACCCCCTAGGGGTAATTTTGTGCGGAGAATCGATTGCGCGCATTCCCGAGACGTCAAAACGCTTCCCTGATTCAGGGAAAAAATTGGGTTTTTACAGCGAAAAAACCAATTTTTCCCCTGAATCGGGGTCAAGAAAGCGTTTTCACAAATCGCGCAATCGATTTCCCGCACAAAATTACCCCTAGAGGGTCATTTTTTTTAATTTTAAGAAAAAAATTGTTTCGATCACCTGACGGGGCGTGCACCCCCCTTGAATTATTTTTCGCAATGCATTTGTTCAAATCTACTAATTTGTGAGAAATTAATTAAAATTAGTCAACAATCAGTTGTTGCGTGTAAGCTCGTGATTTGTGCATATGCGATTGAAAATTTCAATCAAAGCATATATACAACAAGGTCAATTCCCGAGCCGTTCCGAGCCTGACTGGGTCTTGGTCAATGGGCTTCGTTTCATTCATATACCCTTATTGCTTTACTACGCCGGGACACCGACCAACTACTTTTCTTTCATCGAATGATGAAGCTAATAAGTTGTGGATGAAATTTTCGGAATAATTAGTTTTCCTGTTTTAGTTTTATTTATTTGGGGAAGGATTTTTATGAGTGCAGCTTTAAAAAATTCTTACGTAAAAGAATAATTGCATACAAGTTTTTTTGAAGCTAAAAATTTGATGTCCCTCTTTTTGAATCCAAAAATCGGCGACTCGAAAAAAAGTTGCCATTTCGAGGTTTTAAGGGGTCCAAAAAACTTTTAAAAAAATTTCATTTCGATTTTTGCTTCAATACACACACTTCGATTCCTTGATTCATGGTCAGAGAAGCGTTGGAAATGAAATCTTTTCTTATATCAAAAATGGCAACTTTTTTCCGACCGGACTAGTTCTTTAAAGTACCAGTCCACTTGGAAAAAAAGTTGCCATAATTTGTATTTGTTCGGAAAGTTCATGAAATTTGGAGCATTTTTTGTTTTTACGGCACCTTCTAAATCGAACTTCACATGCGATTATCTCGAAGCCGTTAACGATTCGGAAGGTGCCGTAAAAACAAAAAATTCTCCAAATTTCATGAACTTTCAGAATATATACAAATTATGGCAACTTTTTTCTCGAGTGGACTGGTCCTTTAAGTGTAAAAAACACAAAGATTTTGCTTACAATAAAATTTTTTTTACAAATCTCATTTTAGCACTTGTTACCATCCGATGACTACCGCAAAGGGGACGCTATTGTACTTCCAGATCGTTCTGTTTTAGAAGAATATGTGAAAAGGTACCCTATTTAATTCGTTACGAGAAAAAGCCCCAATCTTATAGAAAACGAGGTCAACTTGAGCGCCTTCAAAGTGAACCGCTGCATGCGCCAAGCCCATTGCTTTCTAGTCGTGACGTTTCCCCTTGCCACTCGACCACTTCGGAATTACAACCCGCTTGTGCAGGTATGTTTTCGAACTTAATAGGATCACTAAACTTTTGAACGGATCTCGAGAATTTATTTTTAAAAGATGCCAGACCCTGATTCAGGGAAGGGGTTGGGGGTATTGAAGCGAAAATCAAAGAAATTCCGAATAAAACCAGAATTTCTTTGATTTTCGTTTCGATACCCCGACCCTTCCCTGAATCAGGATTTGGCATGCATTTCACGACTCTGGAATGCGCGCATACACAATCACATTTGAAAAATTTGAACAAAATTTCAAGCGCAATTATCTTGACAGGGTTAACGTAAAAACAAGGGGTGCCGTAAAAACAAAAAATGGTCAGTAAAAATTCCTCTTTTAAAAATAAATTCCCGAGGTCCGTTCAAAAGTTTAGTAGTCCTTTTAATGGCTCATTTTTTAGTCCGCATTGTGGAGCCGCCACAACGCGCAGTTGCACTTATAACGAATCCATCACGAGATCGCTCCCGATTAAGCAGCGTCGAAAGCACTTCCGTACCGCCGTCCAGTCGCAATAGCAATATGTTGGATATCGCCTCGTATACCGAGCCAACTATAAGATCAAATGAAAATTTGATAGCCGCCGATTTTCGAGCAGCATTAAAGTATGACTAGTGGAGGGCGTTAATTTATAAATGTTTTCTGTTTAAGACCTAGAAGTCGGGATTCCTTGATTCAACTTGCCGTTTTCGATGAGCCCAAGTCACCATTTGAAGCTCATTTACAAAACCACGCCACAAATCTTTTGCGCAAATCCAGCACGGGAACAAATATCCCAGCTAACCGAGTACCAGAAAATGAAAATCGCGTAGGTTTTTGAACAGTGTGGAATTGCATGTCAAGTAAAAAATGTATTTGTGGTATTGCGTGATGTATGGCTGAACAACAAAGGTACAGGATGGGCCAAAAAAGTGGCTTTTAAAAAAATTTTTGGAACCCAGAAATTTATTTTTCTAAAAGTGAGCTCTCTAGGGGGTAATTGTATGCGGAGAATCGATTGCGCGCACGTGAAAACGCTTTCCTGATTCAGGGAAAAATTGGTTTTGAAGTGAAAATTTGGTTTTGAATTTTGTTTTTCGCATTTTTTTATCTGGAAATCACTCTTCTAGGGGAAATTTTATGCGAGAAATCGAATGCACACGTTTTCGAAGCATAAAAACGACTCAGTGATGCAGAAAATGACAGTTTTCACTTTTTCTTTAAAAATAACCATTTTCGCTTCAAAACCAATTTTTTCCTGAATCAGGTTCAGGGAAGTTTTCACGCTCCGGAAATGCGTGCAATCGATTCCGTCATAAAATTATCCCTAGAGAGCTCATTTTTAGAAAAATAAATTTCTGGGTCCCAAAAAATAAAAACAGCCACTTTTTTTACCCAATCCTGTACATAAAGAGTTCAAGAAAACAATTTTTCAATGGCATTTTTTTGGCTTAATGAAGAACTTTTTATCCCTGATCTTTTAAAATAGCTCATAACTTTAAGATGACACATAGCCTTTTGGCTCAACACTTTGATGTTGGCCCGCCTTTTGTTCGTTGAATTACACGAACTTGTTTAGTTTAAGAAAGATCCGACTTGTGTTATTTGCTATTGCTTTTATGCGCTAATCATTTGACTTTTTTTGATTTCGCATAATAATCAGTTGACGTTTTTATCTAACAAATTGAGTTGATGTCAGATCTGATCTTGATCTTGAGATAAGCTAATTAATCTATAGGCTGTGAAATTTTTTTCAGCTTATGAAATTTTGAGGTTAAACAACTATTTTAGGATCATTCTGTTGAAGCTATTCTATCTTTATCGGAAGGACAACACAGAAGAAGATCATCAGTTGAAAGTATACTTTTTTATGAAATGATTGAGTTTAAGCTCTCTCTATATACATATAAACTATATACTCCATGTATAAACTATATATGTCTGTTTATTTGTTTGTGCTATCTTCGACACCTAAAGTCCAATTCCGCCACGGCCTATACCAATTGATAGGGCTCGATGAGAGAAGAAAAATGACACCAAAATCATGGGGGTACCCTTCAAGGAAAATTTTTTAGCCCATATCATGCTTTAACGTAAGTCTTATAGTTGAAATTTAAGAATGCCCTCATGGCCGAGTGGCGAAGACTATCGGATCGTAGAAATTGTTCTCAAGTTCTTTTCCCAGCATAATCCAAAAGATTTTACCCTTGACAAAAAATACATTTTTTAGCCCCATATCATGTTTTAACGTAAGATAATAATGCAATTTTATCGACGTATAAAAGGTTACCCTCATGGCCGAGTGGCTAAGACTCTCGTTTTATATAAATTGCTTGAAGGTTCGATTCCCAACAGAAACCGAATGTTTTTGCCTATGCCAAAAAAGAAACATATATACTCGGAGCGAGGCCAAGCTGTACTCGGAGCGAGGCCGAGCTCCGTAGTACGGGTAATAAATACAGCTTCTTTTCCCCTCCGGGCGCGAAGCGCTCGGTCCCCCAACTTATATAGTTTATATATTTGTTATATCTTGTATAATCAAGATATAACAAAACCTGGAAGACGATATCTTTATACAAAAATTCTTTAGGCATAACAAGCATGCCACCTATATCCGCTCCTATGTTGACACAAACCTTTACCCAAGCCGCAGCCTTGGCATCACAGCCTCGACATGAACGATATGCTGCACATATCCCTGTGAATCGCTCGGACACTAGCGGTAGACAATCTACTACAAGCATTGATTCTAACAATAGGTAATTTCAAAACTTTTTTGCGGTTTTACACAAACTTGGTGGCTAACACAAAATTTTATAACGCCAAAGAGGTTGATAATATATACCCCAATCTTTGGATATATGTTACCGTTTTATCTAAAATCGACGCCTAAGCGCATGAAAAAGATGCCTAACCCAAGAAACCCGCCTGCCTAAGCGCCTGAGCCTTAGACCTAAGCTTAAGCGCATAAAATCGATACCTAAGCTTAGGCGTCGATTTCATGTGTTTAGGCCTACGTCTAAGGCTTAGGTTTAGGCTAAGGCTTAGGCTAAGGCAAGGCCATACATGGGCAGCCCCCCCCCAGGTGGACTTTTTTAAAAAATCCACAACCCTCATTTGATCCCCCTCCCGATGGGGTCGAAAACAGCGACCAAAAAAAAGATTGACAAATTTAAAAAATATTTTTTCCCAAAAATAAATATGCTGCTCCAAGCAACCTACTTTTCGACTATCAATCCTCAATTTGTCG